>JALLBI010000838.1:0-10754 GCA_036940125.1 Mediolabrus comicus
TTCAGCCAGGTCATTATCATAAAGCTGGAATAGAATTATGAATGACTCTTCATCAATAATGTCATGTACCTCATCATCAGCACCGCAAGATTCCACAATGAGCTCATCTGCAGTCTCAATTGTTGCAATATCAGCAATTTCTATGCTCTCGGGAGGGTTAGCCACAGCATATTTCATGAAGATATACTTCCATAAGAAGTCAATGTCTGCTGCTAATAGAATAAGTGATCAGAGTCATAATAACTCATCGTCATCCATCACCACCAGCCGTCGTCCCAGTAGTGGAAGTATGAACAGCAGCGGTAATAATGATGATCAAGTTGCACCATTAGAGAAGATGCAAGCTAGGCTATCTATTGGAGGAGGATATGTCCCCTCAGGCGCAGGGGGTAAACGATCTTCATCCTTTTTAGACACAATATCAGATGATGGGTCATTATCTCATCGACGGTTGTTTAGCAGTATAACAAGAGATTCTGACATAGACAGTATTCATGATAGCTCCATATCAGTGCTGGGAGACGGAGCAGTAGCTGCTGCTGATAATAATATTGATGAACCGTGCTGCGACGCTCAAGCCTTTGAACACAGTCGACGACACAGTATCACAGGAGAAGACAGCTACATTAGTGAAACAGAAATACAATTCAAGGGAGAAGACGAGTTTGGACAATCAATATTACAAAATGTCAGGAACTTACCAGATAGTTTACGACTGTTACGGCGAACACGTGCCATATCGGCATTAGCGATTCGATTAATGGAGTCACATGATGAGGCGGGGTGTATAGAAGAAGCTTCACGACTACTTATATTAATGTTTGATCTGCCCCGTGTTTCATATGGGATGGTGACAGGTACTGATAAGTTTCTTCTCAAACGTGTGAATGCCAAGCGGAATAGAGATGCGTATGATTCTTCAACACCATCATTAATTGAGTTGGATGTTATGGATAGTGATTTTGAACGTCCGTTAGAGGGGACTGCGTGTGGACTTGTCTGCCAAACGTTGAAGCAACATTATGCACCAAGAACAAATGAGAGTCCATTTGATACACATCAACAACTGTGGAAGATTGGATTCAAGTCAACATTAACGACACCCATATTGGTGAATGGTAGAAAATGTGCTGGAGCCATTCTGATACCAAAAGAAATTGAGGATGGCTTTTCGAAACAAGATCGCGTTCTCATATCTGATATAGCCTCAATCCTAGGATCGAATCTGTATTCGAAACGTTTACGAAAGGCTACTGAGGAATCACACAAATTATCACGTGAAATACTCCATGCGTTTGTTCCTGCGAAAGTTTTAGAAAAGATCGAATGTTATTGGGGTGGCGATGAGGTCAGTAGATCGACAAGAGTCCGGAGGAGAAGGTCTGATAAATCTTTTGGGTCAAATAGCACTGGAAATTCCATAGTTGATGATGAACCTGAAGTGGGAAGTACTGCCTGGTATGTTGCCAACTTTGATTGGTCTGAAGCGGAGAAGAACAAATTCAAGAGGAAGAGGAAAGCTTCTAATGGTGCCAATGGAGTACAAAGTAAGATCGAATTGCTGAGGAATATGAATCGAGATGATGATGATAGTGGCGATGATGTAGGTGTGATTGTTCAGCCAGGATTGGGGATTGACTTGTCACCCACACATGCCTTGTATGCCGAAAATGCCAAGAATGTGTGTATTGTGTTTACAGATATTGTTGGCTTCAGTCGAATATCGATGGATATTGCCCCCATCAAGGTGATGGATATGCTTCAAACCTTATTCAACAGGTTCGATGAGCTATGTGACTTACATGGGGTTATGAAACTAGAAACGATTGGTGATGCCTACATCTGTGCAACCAATCTTTTGGAAGATGATGACAGTGATGCGGAGGATAATAGTCCCCACGATGCTGCCATGCGAGCATTGGCTATTGCCAAGGATATGATATGCGAGGCAAGAAATGTAATTATACCATATCCAGTAGGAGTGGGCGGGATGCATGACGCATGGGTGGGCCAGAATGCTGCCGATTTTGAAACACTTGAAATACGAGTGGGAATACACTGTGGAGATGTCACATGCGGAGTGTTGGGACTGAAGATGCCCAAATTCATGGTATGTGGTGCGGCAGTTAACATGGCTGCAAGGATGGAACAAACATCTAAGCCTTCCATGATACGTACCACGAAGGAATTCCACGACTTGATTGGAGATGCGGAACCGAATTGGTCACAAAAGGAGGCAATCCCATTGAAGAATATGGGTCAAGTGGAAACATATTTGCTTGACCCCATAGTCTCGCATTGGGACGAATAGACACAACTTCTTGTAAATAATAACAATAGAAGCTAACTAAGCCAAACTCTTAAGTTATATCAACGCCTAGTAGCCAAAAGATCATGGGAGTAAACGACCACCGGTCTGCTAGGCTCTTCAAAAAACATAGGATCTTGCGCATCCAAGTATGCAGCAGTGAGTAAGTTTCCAGTAACCGTTGATGACGATGCTGGTGGACCTCTCCACGTCCAGAAATGAGCGTAATTTCCACTAACTTGCCTAGCCACACCAAACTCTTGTGAAAGTCCAAACGTTACCTGTCGGATATACTCTGAGCAAACAAATGTAGTCCGGTCAGATGCAGATGATTCTGCAGGTACCAATTCAGATTCACGTGCGTTACAAAACAGTTCGATACGATTAGCATTCCTCGTTCGCTGTCGAATAAAGTCGATTGATATTCGATTTGGATTGTCCTTGGGATCATATATAACATCCCGTACTGCATCATATCCTAAATGACCATTGATAGATGATGACAAGGATACCTTTCGATCTTCAAGTTTGGTCACTTTATCAATTGACATCTGATACGTTGTTACCTCCCGTCCAACATCTCCGATAGTTGCAATTGATAACTTTTGAAAACCAGGTATAGCAACATTGGATACAATCTTTTCTTTTGGTATAGTTGTTGATGGGAAGAGAAATCCACGAAATTTCATGGTCACATCCCAATCACCATGTAAAAATTCGGGATAGGTCTGTGGACTTGGTGGGATGTTAAATACGGAATTTTTAAGTAGAGACGGATCACGTTGGGATAGCTTATTGGCAAGTCCTGTGCTACTTGCGGCGCTGGCATGTTCTGGTGGTGATAGTAGTGATTGCTGAAGGAGGGGTGTAGTGAGTGACACGTACGAGGAACCTCGTAGGATATGTCTTCTCGAGATTTCTGATGACGACGATGATGATGTCGAAAGTGCTCCTACGTTATGAATAAAGCAGCAGCTTAATGCTGCTACGAAGAAAGCAATAACAGCAGCCATCTTAGCAATCAAAATCACTAGAAAGGTGAAGGGGAGGAGAAGATACTGATCGGGCAACCGGGGAGTCGCTCTTAAAAAGAGAAACGACATACTTATGATGAAAAGAGGGCATAATCTCATTACTGTGAGCAAAGAACGCTTTTAGCTGAGTGCAGAAGCAATAAAGCTGGAATGAAGAATGAAGTTGCAAAGGTGAAGGTGAAGGTGAACGTTTCACTTGAGATGATAGTGATTGTTGCACGTGCTATGGCTATATTACTGAACAGTAGTGTTGCTAGCATGACTGCAATGGGGTGGAGTTAGTGTATTCCAGAAATAGTATAATATTATATGATAGAGAGCCGTATTGTTTTTCCAATAAGTCACATGATATGGTGTTGGATAACGACAAGCGCATCAACTACTGTGGCTGGGACCATCGACAACAAGCCTTGGCTTCCATCCTATTCGATAAGACAATCGATCCAATTGTTAGAAGACTGTTAGTATTGAATGATCTGAGACGGCAGAATGTCGTTATGCCAATGGAATTGGAGCGATGTAATCAGGTGAAACAACTGCTGCATACACTACGGATGGCATTGAATGAAATAATAAACACCGTCACGGTCAAAAATGATGGAGAAATGACTAATGACACTAAGGATGATTTAACAACAAATGACAATATGAAAAAGTATTGGAAATCAAGAGTTCAGAATCAAATTTGTGGGATTGCTGTACCCCTTTTCAATGTGCTGCAGCATTTACAACCACCATTATTGCAGAAATCAAATAATAGTACTGGTGGCGGTGGTGGTGATAGCAACAATGAATTGCGAATGAACAACATTCTTCAGAGTGCGATACATGCATGTATAGAAGAGGCTGCATTATGTACAACAGTTTTATGGAGTTGTAGACAGCGTATATTCAAAGACAACGATGACGACGGCGGCATGAATTCACTAATATTGCCAGGATTAGTATCCTGTGCCATGGCATTATCATCATTGGACATTGCAACTACAAATTGTGGAGGGAAGCCTACCAACAATTTAGATGAAGAAAAGGCATTGGATACGGGAGAAGAATGTGCTCTAGCAATCTTGCGGTGTATACAATCCTTTCTGAGTTGCTGTCCTCCATTGGCATCATCATCATCATCATCACCACCATCTTTATCTTTTGATTCAGTTCAAATAGGAGATGTAAAACAAAAACTTGAACAGTTGGCAACACCAATGGCACGTGAAATAGGTGATGCCATGGGTGGAGCACTAGTAGCACGTCTTGTACAGACTTGTTTGACTTTACTTCCAAAAGACAGTGTGATAAACACCCAATCAAATAGTAGGAGCAACAACATTGGTAGCAGTCCAACACTTCAACTGGAAGCATTGCAAACGCTTCAAGATCTAATGACGAGTATTCCGATTGAGAATCTGTGGAGGGCAATACTGCCCGGATGCTTTGCTGGCTTGTATCGATGTGCATTGTCAAAATTGAGATACTCATCATCTGCATCCACGCATAAGATTGCATCTGCGGCCATTTTGGCCTTGTCGCTTTTATTGAGGCAATCGACAAGATCAATTGCTAAGGTCACCGATGCTTTGGATAATTCGACTCGATCAATCACTGCAAAGCTTCTGGCAGCTGTTGAAAATTCTAATTTCTCTGTCAGGAAAACTAATGGGGACTTGATTGATGACGTTAAATGTCGACAAACATCATCAGAATCAAATGAGCAAGATGCAGAGTTTGAGAAAGAAGTAAATTCTCGATTGCCTGGACCATTGTCGATACTTTTGAGCCTAATCAGTACGAATTCTTCCAATTTGGTGAGACGGAAAGGATTGTTCTTGTGTTATGTCATCTTGGTGGAGACGCAATCAATATGGGCAGAATCTACTTCGAATACACTTGGAAAGAAGGCATTAGAGTATTGCCTGACAAATCTAAATGATGACGACGATGATTTATCTGATTATTCTTGGCATGTGCTGAATGAACACAAATCCCAACTTGGAGCTATTGAGTGGAAAAGACAACTTAGCCAAAACACTGTTCCAACTATATTAGAGTTGTTAGAAATGATACCAATACTTGTAAAGAGTGGACGAGATGCGGAGGTCCGAAATCATTTGCGCGTAATTGATGGCTATCTCCTCATCTCATTCCGGGACAAGGAAAAGCAATCTTGTTTAGGAAAGGGTAAAAGTGAAATTGGAGCGGCACTTTCATGTGCAGAAGCCGCAACGGTTATACAAGATGCGTTTTCAGGTGAGTGGGATACCAGCGACGTTTCATTTAATGATTTTTTCGTCATAATGCCTGCTCATCTTCTTTCATCAGTCATCTTTGTTCCCGACACTGAATCGATGACATACAGGCCAATGGTCGAAGCATTTTCACCTGATGGCAACGAGGTAACCATCACTGGAGACTACACAAGAATACGTTTTCTTCATTTACAAGATGAAACTATCAACGCTGCTCGACAAACGGCAAGATTGTTTGCTCAGACATTCGGGATAAAGCGATGTGCTNGATGAAACTATCAACGCTGCTCGACAAACGGCAAGATTGTTTGCTCAGACATTCGGGATAAAGCGATGTGCTTTCATAATTGATTCGTGTATTGCTGACGTCTTTGAATCCTGTTCGCGAAGATACCAGCATCATAGCACTTCCTTTACGGCGGACATGAACTCTGCGCAAACAAATTGGTCCGGATGCATCATATACTGTACTGAACTTCTGAAGGAATTCGATAAGGACAGTGAAACGAAAAGATCATCAAAACATACTAAAGTTTTATCTTCGCTGGCATCCTCTGTCTTCGCTCTAATCGTGAGCGAACCACTATGGACTCTAAGAACTACGCTGGATGGACAGCAAAAATTAGGTTCAAAATCAATGATCGAGAGTGTTAGGCGTGGCGACGGTGTGAGTGTATGCGAGGATAATTCTACTACAGTGATGAATGCCAATGCAATCCTTCATTGCACACTTCTTGGCTTCATCTGTCAGTTCGCACGTGTTCTTGGCCAAGATATCAAACTACATCTACAAATTATTCTCTTGCCCCTTCTTGAGAAGGCGTCTCACATTGGAAACCACTCCTACGTCCAAAACCTTGCAGTGTCATCTCTTGTGGTGGTGTCAAAAGCAGCTAATTGCAGTGACATGTATTCCTTTGTTGCAATCAATTTTGATTACCTATTGGATGCTGTATCCATAAGAGTTCGAAAACACGCCAAAGAAAGATCAATTATGCCTCGATGGTTGATGGGTGTAATCAATGTAGTGCTGCGGTCAGCTATTCATCATGGAAATATTGCATCAGATGTATTGGGATCATCTCACCTTTCACTAGTTGATCATATATTGACATGTTTGTTGCATTATTTCGACAGACAGTATGATGCGTTCATGAATCAGCAAAGCTACCTGGACACAGTTTGCGTATTTCGATCAATAATATCTTTTGTGGATGAGTCAATTACCGAGCAATCTTTCAATAATGCTCAGTCCATTTTGTTGGAATCAGACGACCATGCAACAAATCGGTGGTTGCTGCGGTTGAATGATGAGCTCAAGTTGGGCCACAGTAGCTACCTGGAAGATAATAACACAGATCTTGCGAACGATACCAACGCCGAAGACGAAGAAGATTCTATCACAAGTGACAATATTACAGATGCCAAATTCATTGAGTACGCGAATGAGATTCGCACAGTGAACGCGATTTTGTCTCGTTGCAGCTATCTCGTCTGCACGGAGAATATCAAGATACAAATATTAGGATGTGAAACTATCTTGGCTGGGTTTCGATGTCTGTGGAAAATAGGAGCTTTCAGGGCTTCTCAACGAGGTGAATCAGTAAGTAATCCACTACTTCCGGCCATATCTGAACTTTGGCCAACAATAATAAGGCGACTACGAGCAGCGTCAGCTTCGTATGCATCTTTGACGAGAAACTTTGAAAACAGTCCGCCAATACGTCACATGATGGCAAAGGATCAAAACTTCGAAGCAGCGCAGGCTACAGTGGAGGCACTGATATCAAAGTATCTTGAAATCATCTCTGAGCTTTGTACACTTTCGGATGGCTTCTTTTCTGACAGGTTTGAAAACGATGTTTACCCAGTCATTGCTCAATTGTTGCAGTCAAGTGAGAGAAGGAACTGTTTGCTTGAAGATTGTAGACAGTCACATACTTCAAAACGACATGTCTTGTTGGTGTCTGTTTTAGACTGCCTAAGGCATACATTTGAGTCTAACTGCGGAAGGGAATTGGTTAGTCTTATCCCTACGTGCGGTAGTATGCTTTTCCCACTTCTATCTGATGACCATATCGGCGACGCTATAGTTGAAACAATCAAGGTCATGTTGAAAATTGACTGCGGCGCTCTTTGGCGTGGGTTGCACATTTTATCAGGACGTTCTTCTCCTCAAAATCCCCTCTGTAGAACTATTGCTCCATCGTGTGACTTGGTAATACGAAGCAAAGAAGGATTGGATAAAGATGTTCCGAGACAAAAACAAAACGCTGAGAGGTTACTTGACTTCATTGATTCTTTAGAAGAGCAACCTCTTTCTTGAATATAGCAGTTCATTGATTGATTCAAATTATCTATTGCCAACGTAACTATGATTAGTACCGAAGTACGCAACCATTGCTCATTGCTCCACTGATATGGATAACCCGAAGCTTACCCAACAATTTACTTTTTAAAGAGGATAACCCTTTCTAATTACTCCGAGGTTCGCTCGGTAGGAGTACGTACGACCACACAGGAGCTACACAGGGTATGCAATGGTTAAATATTTTTTTACTATCCAAATGTATACTCTGTTTATTACCTTGTACTGCCCTCACTCAAAGTTTCTGATTCCAGTCATAACCTGAAGTAATGTATGCTTTACCTGTCATAACCTGAAGTGATGTATGATTCTTTTTGCAGGTAAACCAGGAAAAGGTTCAACTTTTGACTGACTAGAAGCATGTACTCAGGAGTAATCAACAAAATAATCTTTCCTACAACCCCATACTGACGATGAAGATGAAGAGCAGCAACCGCGTCCGCTTCGCTCCAAACTGCCAGGTAATAGTTGTCCTCGATCGAACCAAGAGCATCGAAGATCAGTTATGGTACTCAGGCGATGATGTGGATCACTTCAAGCTCTACTCAACTCTATACGCCGATGAAGTCAAGAAGAGCCTTTCCGACGGCACGTTCTGTGGCGATCTCGATGATATCCTCGGACTCGAGAAATGTCTCTTCAAAAAGAGTTATTATGGCCGACGAAGATTGTTGATGAGTGCTGTACTTGAGGAACAGGCCTGGCAACGTTTGTCGAAGGAGATGTGGCGGAGAAGAGGTCTTACCAGCAACGCTGGCAGTCAAATTGCTGATGACAACATGGTGAGACTTGCCAACATTGCAGAGAAGTATTCCCGCTGGGCGAAAGAACGTGCNATGGTGAGACTTGCCAACATTGCAGAGAAGTATTCCCGCTGGGCGAAAGAACGTGCATCTGTAGCAGCACTCGTCTTAGAGAAAGAATCAAGACTGCAGCACTGCAGCTCCAAGGTCACGGCAACGAACGACGACCAATTTGATACCCAAGTGCAATCTTAAGATGCACTTTGAGTGCGTTCAAGACTTTTGCCGGTGCCTCCTTCTCTTCATCTTGTTGTACTATCTAATATATAAACTAGAAAACACTCTAAACATTCTTTTTTTAGATCCCAACTTGCCAACAGTCTACCTCTCTCACTGTTCTTTCTTTTCGCTTTTGACTCCAGCAGAGATAGTAGAACAAAGGTCACTACAATCCTCGGTGAATTGTGATGGCCTCTGTTGCCGTTACAGATCAAGGTATGCATTGAAAAGAACCATTTCAATATTCGCAATCACACACATAAGTTCCTACCTGAACTCTATATGATGTAGGGGAGATGATGCCCAGAACAATCTCCATGATAGAACAAGAGAGAAGAAAAGTAGTCTAGACTTCTATTACCGAAGAAAATAGGTTCTATTTGTGCTTCGTTACTCGTTATTTCAACAACTAGTGGGCGTGTATGACAAATATGATGTGAAGTGTACTGTGTAGTATCCAACAGAGAGTTGCCTTGACGTACTATTTACCTCTAGGCTTCACCCCTGTAGGCAGCCATCTCTGCCTGGTACCTCTCCTTATCGGCAGCAGCCTTCTCATCCCAGTAGGCACGCTCCTCGGCAGGCAAAGCCTTGAAGTTGACAGAAATTACCTTGGCAATCTGTCCGAAGGCCAAATCGGGCTGAGCAGCCTTAATATCGGCACGTGTGGCGTTAGAGTACAAGAAGAAGGCACTCTGGTTGCGCTTGGGGGCATTGGGGTCCTTCTTCTTCTTCTTTTTCTTCTTCTTGCCATCATCATCGGAGTCAGAGTCGTCACTGGGAGGGACGTAGTCTTCCATCTCGCGGAGGTAACGCTGCTTATCCGCATCGGCCTTTTCATTCCATTCAGCCTTATCGTCTTCGGAGAGCTCCTTGAACTCGGCGGAGAGAAGCTTGGCAATATCTGCAAACTTGGCACCGGGATTCTCACCCTTGACCCTCTCACGGTGTGCGTTCGAGTAGAGGATGAAGGAGGACATGTTGCGTTTTGGGCGGTTAGGGTCCTTGTTCTTCTTTCTCTTCTTGCGCTTAGCCTTGAGCTGCTTCTGCTGTGGCTGTGGTTGTTGCTCGATGGTACTATTACCATCGGCCGCTTTTTCTCCACCCGCTGCATCAGATCTCGTTGCGGCAATAATAGTAGAGGCTGCTTCATCTTCCTTGTTCAAATTACTATTATTTTGAATAGGTCCGCCCCCAGCACCGTGAATAACCTGCTGGACCAACAGCTGACCATTCCGGTCCGTATTAGCATCATCTGAACCATTATCTTCCGACGCTGTATTGCCGACGGGATCGGTGCATTTTTTGCGTTTGGACATGGCCGAAGAGATCTAGAATATCTCTTCTTATGTCCGCCCCCACCACTCTGATTTTGAAGAGGATGGGATGAGATGATTGAGGTCGAAAGTTCGAAGTGGCCTTATTATTATTATTTATTATTTTTGACACCAAAGCAGCGGTGCGGCCGTTAAAAAATCTGACGTTAGACCGAGCTACCGCGCAAAAAAATTGTCAACTCTATTGTCTGCTACGACATTTGTTTAACTTCAGACATCAAAAAATCGGAATTCTCACACTCATCGCCACCGCCCATCGCCTCCTCCACAAAGTCTCCTACAGAACAAAAGTAGCGTCATTGGAATGCACTAAGTAACTACACCATTCACAACCAATAGCTCTCTAGAGGGACGTGGATCAATATCAAGATGAAGCAAAATTGTAGTAGTAGGTTCATCATCGTCCTCCTTCTTCTATGCGGCAATGTCCAATTTGGAGCGT
>JALLBI010000845.1:0-12985 GCA_036940125.1 Mediolabrus comicus
GTCAAGATTGATTTCAAGGAAGATCTGTCTGAGTACATGGACGTCTCACCTCCTTACTACAGTCTACAGAATGAGCACGCAGTCATCAACGATACCACCGGTGAATGTCAGGGGATGATCTGTACAGTCAAAAGCGACGCACCAATTGGTTTTGAAGCAGGCAATATCTCCTTCTTTGACTTCATTCGTGCCGCTGGCTGCATTAGTTCAGCTTCTGCAATACTATCCAGCCCCGTCAAGAAGAAAAGATTCTACCCAGCCTCCAATTATATGATTGATGTCAGCCCAGCTCATGGAGTAAAGTTGGAGAAAGAATTATCAAACATCATTAATGCGAAAGAGTTCTTGAATGAAGCTTCTGATCCAATCATCTTAAACATGTGAGTTCATTTCGATTTGGGATACGTGTTTCACACTCTCGGGTTATTATTTTTACTCACATTTGTAACTACTCTCAACTAACACAGGTTCCACGGTCAGTCCAAACGTTCAGGAAAGTTTTCCTGCTACATGAAGACAAATGACACAGTCTGGTACATTACCGGTTTCATCAACTTTATCCCTGTATCATTGTGGAAGAAACGGTTCCCTCTCCCTCCTTCATCCGCTCCTCCGTCTGCAAAGTCATTCTACGCAGGACTAAACCCCTACAAAAAGTTGAGGAGCAAGCTTCAGAACATCAAGACGTACTCTACGTTCTACAAGGATTGGGTAACTGCAGAAGGAACTTTACCTCCTGTCACGGTTTCCGACTGTGAAGGTCATTTTGATGACTATCCAGCCCTTGCTCATTCCACTATGATCTTTCATAGCTGTGATCTTCTCGGTAAATCAATCGAGAAGCTAACGGGTAGACGCATGAATTGGAAGAGTACTGATTTTGGTCAAGAGCATGGTTTGAAGCTGCTTAGCTTTGACTGTACGCCTGAAAATCTCCATTTTGCAAACACCTACGCACTAAAATTTCAAGTCAAGGTCTACTTGTCTTCTGGTGAGATGGGCAAGCCAGAGTCCACATATGTTGTTGAGTGTTGTGCCGTACAAGATGTTACTGGAGTAGTCTGCTTCAAAGCTACCGGCCGCTTTGCCCTCAGCCCAATCTTGTTTACCAAGGTTGCATTCCGCAACGCACTTGCAGCAGGAGACGTCGATACTATCTGGAAGAAAGCAGATGCGAACGGTGATGGAGTTATCAGTCGAGAAGAGCTCCAACAATTCATCTACTCAAGTGGCCTCCCCTCGCTCGATGAGAAGAGCGTCAACATGTCGTTCAAGTATCTAGACACTTTTCAGCGAGGTTATATCTCATTTGATGAGTTCAAATGCTTCTGCGCATCACTTCAAGAGAACTATTACGGAAGATCATCTGGTAATATGAGCGTTAACGAGGATATCCTTGATACACCTGAGTTCCGACGTCATGAATTTCCACTCACTCCCGTGTTCACCTGTTATCAACTCTTATAACGGGACCGTGGCATTTGTTTAGATTTAGAGTATTCTACACGGCACCAGCCACCATCACTACGTTAAAGTAATCAATTCATATGTAAGTCATCATTCTTAGAGACAAGCCTCACGTACGATACCTCCGGAGGTCACTTTTTCATTATTCGTGGACTCCCAGCTGAATCACAAGAAGATACCTCCATTGCTCCTTCTTTCACACTACCTATCACCTATCTAGCCCCTCCTCTCCCTCCTTCAAACACAACTCATAATTTTTGCATCCAACTCTCATCAAAAGATCTAAGCTATCATCCTATTCTTCTCGTGCATCCACGTCTATCTCTCACAATTCGGTGCGTTAACGCCTTGAAAAGACTTGTTCATTTGATTGTGTGAAGGAGAGCTGCAGTCCTGCCTAGGTACCGGCCGACCCACAGAGACTGCAGCTCTGCAAGATCTCCATCGAGGTATCTTCTTGTGGTTTGTATGAATATGTTTGCCTTCTTTCTATAGGTTTGACCTATTTGTTGTGCCATCGTTTGTAGTCAACTCTGACTATCCTACAATGTAGATACATATGTTGCAAGTGACGATACAATAGGGGAGGCGGCTCAGTAGTAGCACAATTGCACACACTGAATGGAGGTATCTTTTTTCATGAGTTTGCCTCACAAACATATTCATTTTATGCCCATTTTGCAGAGATACGCCATGGTTCCCACAAAAACAGTCAGGCCAGAAGAGGGCAAGGTCGTCCCCGACTACATCCTCGACAACTGCGCCAAGTTCCCCAACAAAACGTTCCTCACTCAGCCGATGGGTGGAGACGAGGTGTTGAACTACACTTTCAGCGAGTTCCTCTCCGAATCCAAGAAGATGGCCGCCTACATTGAGAGCCTCAACCTGCCCGTGCCCAGTCAGATTGCCATCATGAGTAAGAACTGCGCTTGGTGGCTCATGGCTGACTTGGCGATCATGATGACCGGCCACATTGGTGTGCCAATTTATCCCACCTTGACGGCCGAGACTACCAAGTACACTTTGGAACACAGTGAGGCAAAGTTGCTCTTCGTGGGCAAGTTGGATGAACATCCCTGGAATGAAATGAAGAAGGGCATCCCTGATGACATGCCATGCATCTCTTTCCCGCTTTGCCCGGATGGATTGACCTACGACAAATGGGCTGATTTGGTCGAAAAGAGTGAGGAGCTCAAGGAAGTGAAGAAGCGCACGGCAGATGAAATGGCCACCATCATCTACACTAGTGGAAGTACGGGAGTTCCGAAGGGGGTTATGGTTAGTTTTCATGCAATGACAGACACTACGTTTGGTCTAATCAACAATCTTCATGTCACCGAGAAAGATCGCTACCTGTCATACCTGCCCTTGTCACATGGCATGGAGCGTTGGGTTGGTGAATGTGTTCCTTTTATTTCTGGCGAGCATGTCTTTTATGCCGAGACGCTCAAAACATTTGCTCAAGATTTGAGTCGATGCCAGCCAACTTTGTTTTTGAGCGTGCCTCGTCTATGGACTAAGTTCCAGTTGGCCGTTTTCAAGAAGATGCCGCCTGAAAAGTTGGAGAAGCTTTTGAAAATTCCACTCATTTCTTGGTTGGTGAAGAAGAAGTTGCTCAAGGCGTTGGGATTGAATCATTGCAGGTATGCTGGAAGCGGAAGTGCACCTCTCCCTCCTGATCTCTTGGCATGGTACCGCAGCTTGGGCTTGGAGTTGTTGGAAGGATATGGGATGACAGAGAACTTTAACTGTACGTGCTAGTTCTGTTTTTCTTTTCTTTTTTTATCCTCTACAACATTATCTCACCACCTTGTGCCTTGTGCAGACTCTCACTTGACAAAGCCTGGTCGTGGAAAAGTAGGATACGTTGGTGAACCAGCTCCGGGTGTGGAGCAACGCATTGCTGATGATGGTGAACTTCAACTCAAGTCTCCAGGAACGATGATGGGTTACTTCAAGAACGAAGAAGCAACTAAGGAAGCAATGACAGATGATGGATGGCTCCGTACTGGAGACAAAGGGGAGCTCGATGAGATTGGCCGTCTTAAGATCACTGGACGTACCAAAGAGATCTTCAAGACATCTAAGGGCAAATATGTTGCTCCAGCACCAATTGAAAACCAGTACATCTCCAACATTAGGATCGAGTTGGCGTGTGTTGGTGGTCGTGGTCACCCGGCTGCGAATGCTATTGTCATGCTTGGAGAGGATGCAATGAAGGAAGCGAAAAGTGGAAGTAAAGACGCCATTGAGAAGGAGCTTGAAGAGTTGATTGCAAATGTGAACAAAGGATTGGATGATCATGAAAAGGTGCAGTTCATTGCTGTTGTGAATGATGTATGGGAGCCTGAGAACGGTTTCCTCACTCCAACCAACAAGATGAAGCGTGCTCGTATTGAGGAAGAATATGCGCCTATGATGGATGAGTGGTACAACTCGAAGAAGAAAGTTATCTGGCACAAATTCTAAAGGGTCAACGCAACCTACTATTTGTTTTACTGAGTGTTTTGTTGAATGAAACATGCAATAGTTACGTAAATAATTATTGTATTTGAACATGTCAGCTTTAACGTCGCTTCAGCATCGTTATGTATTGATCAGTGATCTCATCCATATTTCCAGCACCGTGCTGTAATTTCTGAATAGCCATGATATGAGCTATGTTTGCAGTGATTGCTTCTGATTCGTCACTTTCACCAAAAAGTATCTCTTGTTGGATTTGTAAAGCGCCTTCTAACTCAATCAATGCCTTAGGAAACAGTCCATTTTTTGCATGGATGAAAGCAATGTTGCGAAGAAGTGTTGATACACTCTTCAAAAAGGAAGGATCAGTTGTAAACGCCTCGCGCTGCAAATCTAGTGCTTCTTGAAATAAAGATTCTGCATTCTTCGAATCTCCGAGTTCATATTGAACACAAGCTATGTTGTTCAGGATGAGGCCAATCTCGTGGTGGGTATGCCCAATAGCATCTTCGCGGATACGTCGAACTCCAAGTAAGGAGGTCAGGCAGTCATCTAGCCGTTCAAGGGCTAGCTGAGCTAATGCGATAAACATAAGGATAGATGCAAAGTCTGGGTGGTCTGGACCGAGGAAAGTTGCCTTAATCTTGAGCGCCTCCTCAAGATGTAAAATAGCATCAGCGTGTTGCCCTTCGTACATCTGGAGAAGTCCTAATTTGAGATGCGATTCACCAACCAGAGGATGTCTCATGCCAAACAACAGAATATTGTGATTCAACTCAGAAATTACTTCGCGCTTGTGCATAATTTTCTTTCCATAATGAACAATCGTCTGTGTTATTGTTTCCCGAATAAAGTGAGGCTGTTTACAGAGAAGGATCAACCTTTTTGGATCTATGTTGTCGGGAATAGTCAATTGATTAGAGCTCGAGTTGGGCGGGAAACGAGACATCAAGCTGTCAGAACATAGTAGTAATGACTGCCTCACTCGTTCAGACGGTGTCGCTTCTACACGCAAGCTACCCAGGCATAGCATTGGATGAGTAACTTCATCCCTGCTAGCTTGGTCGGTATGTCTTCCTGCTATTTCCATTACTTTCTCGTTGGATCGGGGCGTTTGGCGCTGAGCGTGGGCCGCTTCTAATTCAACGTCGTGGCTGTCGTTTCCGTCGCCCCCTCCAGCAGTCAAATCATCCGCGAGAGATTTGTTATGGGGCAAGTCATATCCGTATTGATGTTGGTGTTCACTCTGCTCTTGAAGAGATTGTACTGGAAAAATAACCTGCTCTGCGACTGTTGTGCAAGCATTTTCTTCAATATGATCGGCGAGCATTGTGCCATTGCTTTCGAGTTTGTTCACTTTATTCATCAACATATCCATGGTCTGTGACAAACCATCACGACAAAGTGGGGGATAGGCGGCGCTCTCGTCTAAGTCAACTGTGTTCCCAGAGAGCATTCCGTGCAGATCATTGTGACAGTCTGCCTTTTGTTGGTGCAAATCCCTTCTCTTTATACCAAGCTCGGTGGATCTGTTTCGAGATAAGTTCTTTTTCTTTCCACCAATATCAGCAGCAATATAATCCTTTTCCTTTCTGCCAATCCTCTGCTTGGGTTTGCTTTTTGAATCAATTTTCCCATCATCGTCAATCTCTGAAGATTCCTCTACAATTTTGCTCTGTTCGAACAACAGTTTTGCTTGTTGTTCTTTTAGCCGGTCATACTTTGCTTTCCAATAATTCTTCGCATCTTCGTTGCCTGTTGTCGCAGCCATAGCATCCTGGTGATAAACAGTAGCTGAATCAAACATCTCTAATGCTGATATGTCAGAGTCATCAAAGTTCCCATACTTGTCTACAGCTAAATTGAGAGAAAATGCGTTGCTAAAGTTGTCACCCTCGTCATGTGGAATTTGACTATTTCGACGAGCTACTCGCTGGGTTTGAGGTTTCTTCTTCTGTGGCGAGTCGGACTCGATAGGTTCTTTTGTCACCTTCACCAAGTTATCTTTGAAGAATTGTTGCAGCTCTCGGTCTTGTAACGATTCATTTTTGACACCAGGAAAGTTCTGAACCTCTTCCCAAAAATTGCTTGATGATGCAGTGTTTTTCGTGTTCGTAGAAGTAACTTTTTTCACTGCGATTGGTCTCTTCCATTCCTCTGCTGGTGGATCTGGCGCCCGTTCAAGTCGGGAGGCAGCTGTACTTGATTTTGAAATAGGATCGGGTTTGAGCCCTGGAACCTTTCTAGCTGATTGCGTCTGTTGATTATGTACTCCAGTAGATGTGGGTTTTGATCTTGATTGTAAAGTTGCTATATTCTTCGTCCCAGTGTACGATGTCGATGCTGGTTGACGCTTCTTACTTGAATCAATCAAGTCAGTTTGTTGCAGCGGCTCCATCATTGCCTTTCTTTCCGCATGATACTGATGCTTCTTCAATAATCTAGTAATTAAATGTTTCGTTCCATTATCAAGTTTTGGTGTTTGAGTACTGCTAGCTACAGCACTAGGAGGAGGAGACTCAGTCAGTTTCCCCTTCTTTTCCATTTCAGGAGATAGTTTGACTTTTATTATTGTCTCGTTAACTTTTGAGGAATTCGCCGCCTTCATTGCCTTCCTCTGCCGTGGAGGAGTTGGCTGGTAGTCGTGGTCATGACGTCGGGTCTCTGATATTCTTATTGATTCTTGTTGTGTTGCAGTAGTTTGTGTTTGTCTTCTCTTTGCTTCCGTCTGTGTTGTCATTCGGTGTTGAGCTGAGTTGTTGTGTTTGTAAGAATGCCTCTCCCTCTCCCGAGAGCTGGACGACATATTCAATGCAGTCCTGCGTGCCTCAGCGACTCTCATTGGTGTCGAATCAGCATTGCAACTAGGCTCGTAGGCGTCATCGTCGTCCCATATAGTTGAGAAGGATATTGAGTTGTCATCGGCTTTGTCTCTGGCAGATTTTGCAACAGTTGGAGTGGCTGGAAAAGGCGATGAAGAAAAGACTTGGTTAAACCCCGTATCATCATTACTAGTCCCAGTAAAAGAGCTCTCATAAGTAGATGTTGTGAACACTTTGCTGACATCATCTGGCGAGTCAACAGCTGGTTGTATCTCCTTGTCAAGACGGCGTTGTCGGCTCTGGTGTTTTTGCCCTAAGCGGTCGAGTCGACGGCGATAATCTTCTTGACAAGGAGACTTCGATGGAGAAACTGCCTTTGCTTGCTGTGCTGAATGAGCTAATGACTTTTTATTCCGAGGCGAGACAGTGTAAGAGTGATCGTTATGCGGCTGCTTATGATCTGGATTAACAAAGACGTCTTGAACATCGTATGCAACGCCACTGTACCCGCTTCGCGGAGCCGACGAAGACGATGTTTTACCATTGCGGAGCCGACGCAACATCTCCTATAACTTCTTGCAACTCTTTAGTGTTGTATGTTGCATGCTGGTGCTTATCTCCTTTGCGTCATATCATCTACTTGACCTGTTTTGCTTTCAAAAATGTGCCGAGAGAAGCCCTCACGAAAATGTACGTAGGAATTCAGTATGTTCCCTACACGAGTTTGCTTTCTAAAAGACTGGTGATTATTTCGTCTTGACAGCGTGGATACCTACTAAGCAGCAATGTACCGCAGCAATAGTAGATATTACCTGTCAAAATAACATGTGAATGATTTAACATATGCTGTGCTTGTTAAAGGCTGAAATGGGAGGATTCTCACAAATTCTCTCTCACATATGCAACATTAAAGATGGTAGTTCATTATGCCTAAGTTATGAGTGAAGTAAGAGTTTATTTCTTGATTTTCTTCTTTCCGGATTGCCATAATAGATGACCGTCCACTCCAAAAACTAATTACATGCAAATATTCATATCATTGTAAATAGCACTTTTATAGTGGCGATCCCATCCTCTACATAACTTCTTACTTTTACCTACCCCCAAGTGTGATACCGCACATACTTCTCTCTTACAGAGGGTTTTCGAGATCTTTTTCTGTATTGGGGCTTTGCTGATAAGCAATTTCTGATTTGAGTTTTTGATATGCAATCTCTACATCAGTTGGCCAGAATCCCTTGGCTTTCTTACTCCTAATAACCTTGTACATCTCTTCCTTCTTAATTCCCAAAGGAAGACCACCTGTCTGAATAACCAAATCTTTCAACTCCGTCAAATCTTTAATGAGTTCTTCTTCGGTTGATGACTCACCCGTAAGGCGTGCGAGTACCTTGACAAATTCTCCTTTCAACGCAAGTTGTTTCCTGCGGAATTCCATACGTTGTCGCTCCGATTCTTTGAACTCTTCTGTCGGCTCAGTCAAGTAAGTGTCAATTGCGTTGGCAGACGATGTGGTTGCGACGATCGGAGCCAGGGCCGCGACACTGGTAAGGAGGACGGATCGGCGCGATGACACAGCCTCAAGAGCGGTATTTTGATATTGCAACTGATGGGTAGCTGCAGGAACAAATGCCTCGATGGACGGTAAAGCTGCTGCTGCAATAAGAATTGACAATTTCATCATTACTTGTTGTTGGGTGTTTTGATAATTGTTGTTGTAGTCAGCTGTTTGTATCAGCTAGTCTCCTCGCAAGGGAATGTAGTGATTTAGGTGTGTATGTAGATTGAGCTGAGCTACTGAAAGGATCGGCTCAATAAGCTTGCGTCAGTGTCAGCGTGTGAACTGCGTGTGAAGTGTGAAGATGA
This sequence comes from Mediolabrus comicus, assembly GCA_036940125.1. Classification (NCBI taxonomy): domain Eukaryota; phylum Bacillariophyta; class Thalassiosirophyceae; order Thalassiosirales; family Thalassiosiraceae; genus Mediolabrus; species Mediolabrus comicus. Next base: position 8,619 of record JALLBI010000845.1, read on the forward strand.
AGAGTGAAGTGTGGATCTTCCCTATTGTTGAGGAATCCCACTGCCACCGCCTCCTTCGCTTCATTCCTCATCATCCTCATCGCATTCCGTCCTCCGCCGCCGAGACAAACAAATGGGGTGTTGGCTGGTGGTATACCACATCATGATACCACTGAGGGAAGAAGCTAGATAGGTAAGCAATAGGCAGAGGCAAGACTCGACAGAAGTAGCAGACGACGACATTGCCACGATGATCCGTCAGATGATCAAGGGGCAGACTAATAGTCGGCGGGATGGCGAAGAGAAGCAACAACAAAAACTGGTGGACCGATCAAACCATTCTATGGAGGAGGGCTTTCAAGAAACGACAGCTACGGATTATAGTGTCCAAGCAATACCCCCATTTAGAGGGAATGGGAATGTCAGAGGTGCAGTCGATATTATGGACGACTCTTCATCCCACTCAGCCTCATCATTGGGCGCTCAATCCAACTTTATCCAAAGACGCATTAACATGCACCGAGAGAAGGGGGAGTGGAGCAAGGTAACGAATGCTGCTGTGTCAAGTGATGATGATGATGATGATGACGATTATCACAATGAAGTGGCAAAGGATTCTGTCAGCAGTGTGTCTACCCGGAATAACACAGATGCAGCTGGCCAAAATACAAATGAGTGCTCCGATATTAATAATAAACCGAACACGGAATTGACACGAACATCATCAATAGTATCTTTCTTAAAAATGGAACCCATCTATGAGAAGACGCAGTTGAGAAATACCATCGATTATGAAGATGAAACTAATAACAAAAGTAGTTTCAAATCGGATGTGTCTGGAATCAGTGATCATGACGAGGGATATGAAATTGGTGACATNTAACAAAAGTAGTTTCAAATCGGATGTGTCTGGAATCAGTGATCATGACGAGGGATATGAAATTGGTGACATGGCTACTCCAGATGATGAAAATGAAACGAACAATGAAGAAGATGTTCTTCCTCGTCGCTCAAGCTTCCTCCCTAATGTCAATCTCCCAAATGATGATACAAAAAGATATGTGGAGGTTGAAATCAAGTCAATGGTCGATGTGAACAAAGGTGACTACGCATACAATGGAACACATCATAGCGGCGGAGATGATTCTGACACGTTCGGATTCGCTTCAATTCATTCTACGGATAATATTACTCATGCCAGCGACGCCCCGGACTATGATTACAATAGCGAACACGGAAAGGAGGATAAGAGCGACACTGAAGAGAGAATACCCTCCATACGTGCAGGTCATCATACACAAAAAAATACCGAGGCGCCGCCTATGCAAAAGTTCATCCCCCCTATGGAGCGTAGAAGAGTATCACAGCAACGACAGGCCCACGCAACGGGAAAGGACACAGTTTGTGAGGTATTGGGGCTACCAAAAGACAAACCAAGAAAAGTTCACAGAGGAATTATGAGTGCCGACACAGAGATACGATTGAGAGATTTGATGGGGGGAAAGGAATCCTCATCATTCAATCACATCAACAGTTCCGCCTCAAAACTAGAACCCAATGAAGGCAATGCCCCACCTTCGGTTGGCAGCGACGATTCTTCCATAGATCTTGCATTTGGAGACTCGCCTGAAAGACCGGCCAAAGAAGAAGACAGATGGGAACGTATGCGCATTGAACGCCAAACACGTAGAGCATCGATATCAAGTGCTTCAACAAGTGCAAATACTAACAGGACTAGTTCTGTCAGAAAATTGAAAGTGGAGAATGAGAAAGAAGAAAGCAGTTGGCACAACAGTTTTAATTGGATCAAAAGCTCACTTCGGACGGTATATAATAATGACGAAGACGATAATACTACTGTTGGGCAAACCTCAACTGGTGCGACAATGATTGGAAAACTTTATAGCCGCTTCCAACGACCGTCAGAATCTGATGGTGATGAATCCTCCGAGTCATCATCAGATAGCGATGATAGCAGCAGTTCTGATGACAGTTCTGACGATGGTGAAACCTGGCACGAGAATATATTGACAGAAGGACAATATTACCTATCAATGAGTATGTTGGTGTATGTATATGGCCTTCTTCGAGAGACTTCACTGCTCGGCCACACTGAAATAACGTTTGACGAGGTTGATGTCAATTCAAGCCAGTCAGAGTCGAGAATGGACAAATCTCATCGATATCTCAACAACACCAAGAGCGCAGGATTTATCATCAGAGTAGTCATGGACGAATTAGAAAAGAAGGGAGCCTTTTCAAGCATAGAAAAGGAAGGTGATATGAGGTAAGTAAGATTGCACGAATCGCGACGCGATGCACTCGGCCTATTTCCAGTTCGCACATCCATATCATCTAACAGTTATGGCTTAATTTCTTTTGTGGCAGTGTCCTGAGGGAGTTCAAACAATGGGTCCATGATTCGCGTTGTGATCAGCTTGACGCTGCAACGTCAGACACTATACGTGAACTAAGGAGAAAGGTAGCACGCAAAAGATGGAAGCGAGCGATCAATGCGGTAAGACTGGCGGTAAGACTAGGAAATAGGTCAAGCAAGGTTAATTTATTAGTTGCGCAGCAGAGCTTCAGACGGAACAGACGAAGTAGCATGGACCTCTTGAAGGAAAATATGACAGATAGCCTGCAGAATCTTAAAAGTGTCGGCGCAAGAGCTGCTAGGGGATCTCGCGATTTAGCAAAGTCAATGATGTGGATGCATAACCAAAAGTCTCAGATAATGGACGGCTTAGGATATTCTGAAGAAGAGGAGGCCAACCAAAATACTTTAGTTGATCAGAGCGATATCAGAGAAATTGTAAATGACGCCCTTGAGCAACCGAGGTTCTTCAAAGAGGGCAGCTTGATGAGCAACCTAATTGAGTCCAGCATTGAGGTTGTTTGGTTTAGCGATCGTCACCCCAATGATGTGGTCTACAGTATCTGCTGCTGCCGACGACAGAAGAGAGTATCTGTTGTTTTTAGAGGCACAGTGAACTCTCACAACTGGCAAATGAATATGAAGTTCTTCATGACTAAGCATCCGAACCCAATTATGGACGACTACCCAGGTCGTGAGGAGACCCTGGGATTACATACCGGATATTCTCTGTATATGACTAGACAAAGAAAGGATGATAGCTTGACTAAAATCGAGGAAATTTTCTCCAAGATCGATACGATTGGAAGAGAGCTTGCACCAGATGGTGACTACGAGTTGAGCATTACAGGGCATTCGCTAGGCGGGGGTTTGGCCACAATTCTCAGCTTTTTTGCAGCAACAAATCAAGCGTTCTCAAGAGTAAAGACGATAAGAGTATTTACCTACGCAGCTCCTCGTGTTGGTAAGTGAATGATTGAATGATATTTTGGATACAATTATTTGTTCTGGCCTCTTCATCTCATTTGTGTCCATTTTGGTTCGTCAGGCTGTTACGGTTTCGCCCGTGCTTTTCAACACCTTGAAAGAAAAGGAAAATTACGTCTGGCACGGTTCTCTAACACTCGTGATTTGGTCCCTTTGATCCCAATTCACGGCATGGATCGAATGGGAAGATCGTACAGACACGTCGGTATGCATATTCGCCTGTTGGGAATTAGCAAAATTTCTCAGTATTGGCTTCGGCAAGCACTTGACGTTACGTATCCAAAAGATGACAGTTGGTGGCCTCTACTCCAGCGGTCGTTCTGGGCAAACTTCTTAGTGAATTTGAATACCTTCGCTGGTATGAAGCGAACCCATCATCTGTCTGAACACCAGAAAAGGATTCGTTTTACCCTTGAGTTTCGTTCTGCACTTGCACAAACAGGTTGGTACAAATGATATGTTTTTAAGTCAATATCTCGCCATTTTACACTAACTGACTAACTTTATTTTGATTTCTTGGGCCAGACTTACGACATGATAAGAAGCGTGCCCGACTTAAAACGCTGGATGAGTACTATTTCATCAAGGGAGGTACTAGTCTAACGGGCACGAAAGAATTGACCGAAATTACCCTTGAGGAGAAGGCAAAATTAGCTGATAAGAGGAGGTTGAAGAAGATTGTTTTCGGTCTTCTAATCATCGCCATCGCGGAAGCAATTCTTCTGCTAAGATTTTTGGATGTAACGATACAGTGCAGTTCACTCCCTTTGATTCTTTATCCTTTATATCCACTCATTGGTTGTCAGCACCAGGGAAAAGAATCCATTACTAAAATGAATGAGCCTGTTTGGGCATCACAAAGTCAGGTGTCAACAAAGAGATCACCACTACTTTCGTGGAGATGGCCAAGTGCACTGTCGCTTCGCAGAAGAAGAGTTCTATTTCCAGCTCTATCTGCCTCGCCCTGCTTCTGGGGACACTGTTATGTAACTCCCATGGAAATCGTGACATGGGAGTTACATAA
>JALLBI010000851.1:0-11367 GCA_036940125.1 Mediolabrus comicus
GCGCTGTAATAATATCACCGTGATGAGCAGCAGCAGCAGCAGCGTAGAGCAGGCAGTTGAGGAGGTGTGTGCCTCCTGTGGTACCACGGGAGGAGATGACGTGAAATTGAAGTTGTGCACCGCTTGCAAACTTCTGAAATATTGTAGCGTCGAATGTCAGAAGAATCATCGGTCACAACACAAGAAGCCGTGCAAAAAGAGAGCAGCTGAAATTCGTGATGATCGTTTATTTACGCAGCCAGATGAGAGCCACTATGGTGAATGTACGATCTGTTTTCTGCCTCACTCACTTGATGGAAATCAATCAATGATAACCTCGTGCTGCTGCGAAGCCATCTGCAACGGCTGTACGCATGCCAATTTCTTACGGGAGAAGGAGCAGGGGCTGGAGCCACGATGTCCTTACTGCCGAGAGCCGGTGCCCGAAACGGGCAAAGAAATCAGGAAGAGATGGATGAAAAGAATAAAGGTGAATGATCCGGTAGCACTTTCTCAAATGGGTTCAAAATGCCACGGTGAAGGGGACTATGAGGGAGCTTTTGGGTATTGGGAAAAGGCAGCTGCATTGGGGGATGGGACTGCACATTACAATTTGTCGAATTTGTATCATATGGGGGAAGGGGTTGAGAAAGATAAGAGAAAGGAAGTCTATCATTTAGAAGAGGCTGCCATTGGTGGACATCCCATCGCAAGGTTCAATCTTGGATGTGAAGAGCAAGAGAAAGGAAGAATCGACAGGGCAATGAAACATTGGATTATTGCTGCAAATCTCGGACATGACAATGCATTGAAATCGGTGAAGGAAGGGTTTAAACGTGGAGTTGTGAACAAAGAAGATTTCGCAGCGGCTCTCCGTGGACATCAGGCTGCTGTGGATGCGACGAAAAGTGCACAGAGGGAGAAAGCAGGAAGTTATTGCCTTGCAGAAAGCATGCGTTTGATGAGACTTTCGTAACCAAATTGAAGTGCTCTATGCAGGTGCTAATTGGGGGGCGAAAAGAAACATGATTTGGAAAACCTTGAATAATGTAATTAGTCATTGAACTCAGCTACATTCCGGCCGCAACACGATACCACCAGAATTACGAGGATTAGACGCCAAAGAATGCTAATAGCTGTCCTCTTCCGATGGAAAGCGACATTGTGCTGCTTCCCGAGACCTGTTGTTGTTGTTCTTGCGTTCCTGTGCCTTCTTCTTCTTTGCTCTCTGCCGTGCATTCTTCTTCGCCGACTTTGACTTCTTGCCCGAGGGAGGAGGAGACTCATTGAATACACCCTTTGAAGCATTCCTCCGTGCTCTCTCATAGTTGTGAAATTCTTTTTTGACATCAAACTTTGTACGCGGATCTGAGGCTGCCTTCTTTCTTTGTCTTTGTTGCCTTTGTCTCCTCCTTGCATCTTGTTCGTTATGCGGTTTCCCATCGGCATCCTCTTTACCACTAACATCATCACCCTCCTCCAAAATTTTCTCAACCTTCAAAAAGGCATCATTTATGTCCTGCATTTTCTTCGTGGCTACTTCCTCATTGCCAATATTACGATCTGGATGCCAATTTAATGCCAATTTCCGACGAGCCTTCGTAGCTTCCTCGATGGTGTTGTTGTTGCCTCTGTCTAATCCAAGAATCTTGAATGGGTCATCGTCATTATTTTTATCGTTACTATTGGAAGCATTGCTACGGTTACCATTATTGTTATTGTTGGCACCGCTCTTCTCATTGTTGTTCGCATTGTTGTTACTTTTGGCTTGACTCTCCTTGGTGTCAGATGATAGCAGGAGCGGCAACAACAATGCTGCAAACGCAAATGCTACTACTTGTTTTGTCCAATAGATGACACCCTTCCACATTTTCCAAAACACAGTTTGTTATTGATCGCACAATATGCGATGATGATAGTAACAATGATGAAGTAGGTAAATTTGTCAGAAGGAGAGGGTGGAGCTTGGAGGAGCCAAGAGCTTGGGAAACAATAACAAATATACAACAATGCTGCAATTGCAAATGATACTTTCTTAGTCCAATAGATTACGCTTTCCCACATTGTCATCAACGAGCATCAACGCGCAGCTGTGTTATTGATTTCACCACTAAAGAAAGCATGCGATGATAGTAAAAATGATCCACAGAGGGCCGTGCAAAAAGTTGCAAAAGTTTGAAAATTCTTGCGTACTTGGTACGGTCGCATTTCTCGTATTCCGAGGTCTTTTTTAGTACATTTACTGGAAGTAATGATCCCAAAATACATAAATACCTCATAATCGTTATCAAAAATCCACCAAAATAAAAACAACCATGCTCGTCCCTCTAACGACATCTCCATCTGTTTGACCTCCCATAACCTACAATAGGGTGTCCACACAAGCAAATTTGTCATCAAATTTGTCGTTTTTTTGTCAAATTTGACAAAAAAGTGACAAATGTCAAATTTGATATTTGTCGATTTTTTCAAATTTGACAAAAAAGCGACAAATTTCAAATTTGACATTTGTTAACGTTTGTTAGCAGAAGAGGGGAAAAAGCAAATTTGTCTTTCCAAACGCAAAATTTGACAAATGTCAAATTTGACAAAAAAGCGACAAATTTGCATTTTTGTGTGGACACCCTAATAACACATAAAACACACCATAATAACAACATCATAATAATAACATCATCAATTAAAATGAAAGAAACAATCGAACAAATAATGTGGTCCATCCGTACTTACATTGCACGTGAATATGATGAAAACAACATATTATTATTNGAACAAATAATGTGGTCCATCCGTACTTACATTGCACGTGAATATGATGAAAACAACATATTATTATTCTCCTTTCAGAATAAGAAGCATGCAGTGCGTTATTTGATAATATATATATTGTGTCCCGTTTTAATGAGTTATATTATTGTCGTTGGTCGACACTCTGATAATAATGATAATATAAGTGACAACAACAACAACAGCAATGGAGATGCAAAAGCATCGTCATCATCACTCTTCACAATCCTATTTTACCAACTATACAATATAACAATCCTCAGCCTTGCCACCCTCCTACTAAATCTATGGCATGCAATACTACGTGTAGTCGGGATTACACTAGGTATTGGATTAGGATTGGGATTGGCGGGACATGTCTATGATGTACTTTCGGATGCTAGTGTGGAGAATGGTAACAATAATGTTGCTACAGCAACCAATAATAATAACAGCGGCAGCAACAAAAACAAAGCTTCTTCCAATATTATTAATATTAACAACAATAGCAAACCCAACTTTCCAAAAGAGGGTGGTGGTGGGATACTATCATCCACTCACACCAATACACTACTACTAATGGAAGATACCAATTCCTACTCATCATTAATGCGAAATGCAGGATATAATGTAGATTCTGGGATGTTACGTGCACAAATGGTACGGGGTGATCAAAAGGTTACATTGGTTACGGAGGCGAATTATGCCAAGAGATGTTCATTGTTGGCGGAGTATGATAGTAACCGACAGCAGTTGCAGGGTAGTAGTAGTAATGATGGTGATGAACAACGTCAACAATCACAACAACGTCAACAATCACAACATCCAAAAATGAGTCTGTACAAATTTACAAAGGGAACAAAAGCCACAACACAAATGAAACACATGTGGCCAAATTTATCACCAATTATTAATGAATCATTGAGTAAATTGACAGAATATGTATTGAGGGATTATGTTGCTTGTTGGTATGGTATGGTTGATGAAGGTGTTGTGTATGTTGATCCAGAGGAGGAGGAGGTTCGAGTTAGGGAGGGGACGAATGAGGGTGATGATTGTGAAAAAGTTGAGAATGAAACATTGACAACAATAACTACTGCCGAGGGAGGAGGAGGAGGAGGAGGAGATAATAATTATTGGCGGCCATCAACTGCTCCATCGGAAGATAGTATGATGACTCAGAAGCGGAGACAAACAATGACTGCTGGAACACCATCCTCTTCCTCTGCTGTTAGCACTGTCGCATCATCCACCGTTGCCACTACTTCTGCAAGTACCAAGACCGGACTACTATCTCGTTCTGCATCAGAATATACATCTACTGCTGCTCGTCGACCAAGCACATCTCATTCAGAATCACGAACATCACTACTGAACAATTCCATATCATCATCATCATCATCCGTCCCACCAACAGTGCTTCAATCACCCTATGCGGTCATTTCACCAAATAATTCACTCTCAGATGATCCAAATCAACAACAACAGCAACAGCAGCAGCAAAGGACCATGGTCCTAACCACAACAGGGACACAATCTAGCCCATTCATAGACTCACTCTACACATCATTTGCATACCTCCTCGGGATGATGGCCACACGCTCTTCCGAAAATGTGAACATATTGGAATTACTACTATTACACTTTCCACATATTTTGGCACAGAACTTACGTGTATATCGTGAGATGAAATTGATGGCATTAGACAAGAAACGACGTAGGATTGTGGTGGAGAGAGAGAAGTGGAGGAAGGGACAGATGGAGGCTGTTCGTGAGGGAGGTGGTAGTAGTGGTGGTGGTGGAAGTGGCGGTATAGGAGGATTGATGGGAGAATCGACACGGCAATTTACTGCTTCAGCAATAGGTATGAACAACATGCCTACCAATAGTGAAAAGGAACTAGAAAGCAATGACGTTTCCGAAATTGCCATTGTGCGAGAATACCTCCTTGCCGGTCGACTTCATTCGGCACTTACATTTGGGATGGATGTCCCATCTCTACTCTTTGCCGATCCATTAGGGAAAGATTGTCCACCAGGTCCATCCTACCAACGCAACGGTGACCGGGAGAGACAAATGGGTCATACTGATGAAGATGCAATATTGGAGAATCGATTATTATCTCCAGAGTCATCATTAATAGTCGAATGTGAATTGGATTACAATCGTGTTTTGGCAAGTAAGATTGCCAAATTGGTTGTACCGAAGAATGAAATTGAATCCTCGGTTGTTAGGACGATGTTAGTGGAAATGTTGGCAGGCTGTGTTTTATGTCCGTCTATGGGATGTTTTACCCCTGATTATGTGAATGGGTGGTTGATAACGGGGTTAAAAATGTTGGAAGATGGTGGAGAGACGGAGGGAGTGACTGCCGATGTTGCCTCCACTACTAATTGCCCTGCTGCTGCAGTGAAAAGTGAAGAGACGACGGTCGATGTCGTTACTACTGGCCACCAATCAATCGTTTCTGAATTCGATATGCGTACTAATGACAGCTTGAGTGGTGTCCCTCACGCAAACAGTGCTGAATCGTCTACCGGACGGCTCGATGCAATTGTGGACGGCGTCATGGAAGAAATTATCACTAGTGGTGGGTCTGTAAGGTCTGATATGGAAGACACATTGTTCGAAGAAGAATACGTTGATAACAACACTTGCAACGAGGCTGAGCAAATCATTACTTTATTGTCCATGTCAATAATCGAATTGGGAAGGTTCATTGATTTTGAAGACTGTCGTCATGCACGTGCACTCAATGAAGATATTTTGGTAGACTGGGACCAATCACATTGCAGGAGAGCTGTGAAGCACCTCGTGCTCGTGATTGAGGCTGCATTGTTGCTTGGGGCTCGGTCGGAGCGGAAGAGGACTTCTGAGTCAGTCGAAGAGACCGATGATTTATCAGTGATGGACCAAACAATGTCGATGGAATATGATGATGAGTTTGAAGTAGAAATACATGAGAATACACCAACCGCTGCTTCAACTGGGCATCACCATGCTAGCCTCTCCGCAGCGCTTATGGAACTCACAGGTGACATTGATGCCTTTGAGAAGCTCATTCTTGATTCCGAGCAAGACGATAGTGCTGATGATGCATCTTTTGACGACGGCACGCAGATGTCATTCAACATCCCAAAGCCCAATGAACTATCAACGCTGCGTACCTTGATTGCTGCGTGGCTTCATACCGGCCAAGCTTTCAAAGTCTTGTCCATCATTGCTCATGCGAAGAAGTCCATTTTGATCCCATTTTATCATGGCAGCGCTTTCCTCAGGAGAGATAATTACTCGAGCGACTTCATTCGGTTACTGCGGCAATTAGATGGGGTTGAAATCTTGGTGGACACGCATTCAGTCCTTACTAGCCAGTGCATACTCGTTGGTAATGGATTTGATACTCTAATGCAGGACTTTCAAAAGGATTTCAACCAAAACCAAAAGAAGGAAGATCCTTTTGCTGAAATGCGTGGCCGTTCAATAGCCAAAGAGCCTCTTTTCTCACAAGGGATTTTCGGGCAGCAATCCATGGTGGGTTCCATGAGAGCGAAGTCTGCTCAGAACTTTAGTCGCATTGCTCGTTTTGCCCAGTCGGCGTCCGAATCATTCCATACCACCCTTGATGAGAGTTCTAGCAGCACAAGTAACCGTCCTTTTAGTGCAAATATCGCGTTCCAAGCCCAAAATAATAACCACAGCACCCCGGCATACTTGGATTTCAGTAAGAACTCAACCTTTGCATCGAGTTTAAGGTCCGAGAGAGAACGTCGACTGGAGTCTTGGGTTAAAGAAATTAGTAACATGGAGAAGATAGAGTTCTTTTGCAGACCCAGAGGTATTAAAGACAAAGATGCCATGCTGCATAGAGAACTTCATCATCTGTCACGTTACTTCTACTCCTACACAAGCGAGATGCGCATTGAGCCGTGTTCTATGCCTGATGATGAATCAGATTCGCCATCGGCATTGTCAGCAGCAAACCTCACTGTAAAAGGTGTTTCTTCCAGACGGAGACTAGAAGTTCCAGACGAAGATTCATCATTTTTGCTTCGTGTCCAGCCGAAGCCTCTTAAGCCTGCTTCAGTCCACAGAGATCAGCGCAACCCCAGCCTTGCATGTAAGATTTATTTCGCCATGTACGAAGAGCCAGCTATTCATCCCAAGACGAAGTAAGTGTGTGTTGTTGTGTGTGTGGCTTCCCGATCAGATTCATTCACTCATTAAAATGTCATCTCACATGTAACTGATTATCTCTTCTTCAACAGGCGGTTCTACGGAGGTCGATACCTTCGCCAATGCTTGTTAAAATACTATCCCAGCGATAGAACAGCTTCGGTATCTGTTTCAAAGAATATCAGCGTACTTGATGACCGTACGAGAGAAAGAAGTGGAAGCTTTGTTCTTACAGAAGAGTTTCAGAAGCTTAGACACGCTTGCCTTAAAGTTGCAGTAGGTGGCATTCTCAGTAGCCCTTTGATGGAGCCCAGTGATTTTGCTGCAACTCCACGCACTGGCAAAGCACTCGACTTTGTCTATAGATCGTCTCTTTTTGGACCGCCAGTTGTTGACTTGGGTGGGAAGAAGTTCATCGTTCATGATGCAGCCTCACATAGAGCAGATGNTTGGACCGCCAGTTGTTGACTTGGGTGGGAAGAAGTTCATCGTTCATGATGCAGCCTCACATAGAGCAGATGCAAGTGCTCTGGAACTTAGTGATGCATCAATGTCTGCTGCCATAATCACGCGTGGTGCACGTGGCTTGAACATGCTCGATTCGCCTACGTCAGCCACCGATTTCAAAGTAGAAGTTAGTTCAGAGGGAACTCCTATCGTTCTTCTACGTGCCAACAAGTCAAACAATAGCGGTGGATCGCCAAACAACGAAGAAGAAACTAGACCATACCGACCATCATTCATTCGAGCAGCACTTTACGTAAAGGGAGCAAAGCAAGAAGCGCAACAGCTTTGTCTCAACTATTGCATCAGAGGTGGCTCTGCACGATCATCTGCAAAAATGAAACCCGACGAGTGGTTACAACCAACTTTAATTCTCCTTCAATATGCGAATAGCCGACGCCAAGAAGATCAGTCTACATTACTGAGAGACCTCCGTCTCGGAATAAACCACATTGACCGGGGACAATTAAGTCGGAATGGATTGCTGAACCCAAGATACCCAACAATATTACGTGGCTTAAATACAAGAATCATAGGCACAGTCGAAGCTAAGGCGCCATCAGATTTCGATCTCCTTTCTCCTTCGATCATTCTGTATAAGATTCGTTGCACTGCAATTGCTGAGTTTATTGGCGAGGATGAAGACGATGATGAGCATGCCACTGGTAGCGTTGACACGTCAGGAGAGAGAAAGGCGAGCAAGCCCAAAACAAGATACTTCCGTGAAGAATGGACTGTATTACGCTCATTAAGAGATTTCTCTGTATTTCACAAACACATCAAAGGCCAAGTTGCGCAGACTGAGTCCTCGGGAACTACTGGCACGAAGTTAGCCGGCGTGGCATCATCGATGGTGGGAGGTGTTACCTCAGCTCTTGGGGGAGGAAATGCAATCAACGGGCAGCGACAGAGAGGTCCCTTGGTACCATCATTATCTCATGCGACCAAAGCTGGCGCATTACCTGGCCTGAGCACAAAGAAGGTGACAGAGAAGAGAAAGAAGCTTCTTGATGAATATCTTCAGTATTTGGTTTCGCCTAACAATTTACTGAGTCAGTGTCCAGAGTTGCTCAAATTCCTTGGAGCGTATACTCCAATCTTCCCTGCGGGTGGAAACGCACAGCTCGACGACTCATATGGTCGTGAAGACATCAAACGTGTAGAGCTTGTCACTGAGAAGTTGAAGGTGGGCATTGTCGAAGCAAAACACAGCGTGAAGGAAGATAAGGCTACCGACATCGCATCCAAGCCCGTGTCGTCAGAAGCCGCGACGCCTCCTAGGGTAGAGACTACCGATGACAAACCAACTCCTAAATTGGAAGGAACTCCCGCAACCGCAACGACAGAGGGACAATCAAAGTCTGCAGAGAACAAATATACCAACGCTACCAAACGAATTGCCACGATCCGAGCAGGAGAGATACGATTAAAAGAAGTGCGACGTTCCATCTTCAGATTGCTGCGATACATGTTCGATCTTGACAACGCCTCCTTTTTCCGTTCAAGGGTGATTTCTGTCCTCAAGACAATGTCAGTCGNCGCTACCAAACGAATTGCCACGATCCGAGCAGGAGAGATACGATTAAAAGAAGTGCGACGTTCCATCTTCAGATTGCTGCGATACATGTTCGATCTTGACAACGCCTCCTTTTTCCGTTCAAGGGTGATTTCTGTCCTCAAGACAATGTCAGTCGCCGTGACAAGTGCACAAGACTTCCAAACGATGATGTTTCAGATGCATATGACTTACATGAATGGAGAGTGGATCTCTGGTTGGATATATTATTTGGTAGATATGTTTTGGCCCGACGGTGTGTTTTACACGAAAGGCCCCGAATTGACTGAGGAGGAACAGTTAGATTTGAAACGTAATTCAAAGGAGATACTTGAGAAAATGTTCCCCGATCAGCTCAAGACTGTTCTTGGGAAGCATACTGAGGAAGGACTGGACATGCTACATGAGATGCTCCAGAATCGGGTGGTGTTGAAAAGTATGGCATATATGATTATGGATTTAGTTTGGGCCGAAATTTTTCCAGAACTTGGTGATTTTGTAACTGGAGCGGAGAGTTTAGAGAAGGATTAGTGAGAGGAGAGGAGGAGACTAATCAATTTGTACATGATTTTCTTTATAAAAAGTAGATTGTTTCATTTAAGAATATATTGTGAAACTGAATAAATAATGGTGTTATTGCAACGCTATGATTTAGCGTCAAAATTATTGTTGCATTACCCTTTTTCCTGCCCACTGGTATGATGCTGCAAGTAGTAGCAAGACGTACTATATACTGTGGAAAATTTCCAGAATTTACATGTGTATCCATCTGGGACCAAACCAATAAGACAAGCGGTATCAAAAAGGCAATAGTTGTTATTGCTTATTCGATATTTAGCCTTTCATGAGCTTTCACGATACGACAGGTACATTCTTTCACTACCTTCTCCACCTACTCTGTACTTCAGACGACACCACACTACACTGACCAGCCACAACAACAACAACGACAACAGGAGAATGTTCCCGATGAGCGCTCATCCAGCATATGGGGACATTGTCGGTAATCTAAAGAGTGAAGAAAGGACCAATAATAGTAGTGACCGATTTACGAAGTCGATCGATTGCAAAAGCAAAAGGGCCTGTTTACCCTTGAAGCACCCTACTTCTAAAAAGGCATTGTGCTGCTCTCTTTTCGTAACACGATCGAAGTCATTACGATCAATAGCCTAAAATATCAGCCTTGGTCGTGAATATTTGTGACAGAAGACACGGTCCAAAGAAGTAAGCTATTATTAATAACACTTTCAAAGATAATAGTAAACACCATGGACGACCTCAGCGATGAGGTAACTCCAGATGAACTCGAGGCATGGCTTCAAACCACCGAGGTTATCGGGGAGGAGGAGGATAATCGACGTACACAGTCGGCACCGGAAGCGACACGATCTACATCGACAAAGCAACGACACTTTAAACGTAAGACATCGCTTGACTACGCTGGATCAGATATATTTGGCATTGATGCTCAGACTGCATTGCGTGCCGCTCAACTGGGATCATCTCCGGCACAAACACCACCAGCATCGCCCAAGTCACCATCGCCCACTGCCGCTTTATTAACATCCAGCAGTGGTAAGGGAAAAACAACATCTTCTTCACTACCACAGACGCATAGGCCATTCGATAGAAGTCATCACCAACCGGCTAGTTTTGATAGCATGTATCAGCCGCTCACCTGTGCACCGATTAGTGCACCTACCAACTTTAAGGAGTGTAATGATGATGTAGGTGCATTCAAGAAACGTGCACGTATGTCGTCCTTTGATGACATTGATAACAATGTCACCGAGGGATCACAAACACTGCTAGCACCAACATCATCAGAGGATTATCAGACCTTATCGTACCCATCCGTTACTGCTAACAGAAGAAGACAAAGTTGTCCATCAACTTCAAGCCGTCGGTCCAGTCTAGAATTCAAGACCAGGTGGAGAAATTTGTTAAGTCGTCAACAGGGACAGGGACCTCGACGGACAAGCCTTCCAGAATCTATGCTGTCACCAGCACCAACTACGGGGTCAAATAATCGTCAACAAACTCCTTCCTCATGTCCTGCATCCTTCTTCCACCGTATGGAAAAGCAATCTTTTCAATTCTACCGAGTACCAATGAGTAGTGGCTGTAGTAGTAACAATGTTGAACAGGATGGTCATCATGGTGATAATGCTATGATGATGGACGTAAGTGAGACCAGTAACGTGAGCAACAGTAGCAATAACATCTACTATGATGAACTGCAAGTAGCAATGGAACAAACCCATCAGTCAAGACGAATGATTATGAATACGCTGTTGGATGGGTCAGGAAAGGAGGGAATTGACATCAACAATGGTCATGCGGTTGCTTCTGGTGTTGCAGAGATTGCTAACAAAATGATGGAGGAGGAA
>JALLBI010000861.1:0-12208 GCA_036940125.1 Mediolabrus comicus
CTCCCACCTCCGAGAATTCCGGCCAGTGGAGAACTTCTCCCACGAGATGTCCTTAACGGAACTGAACCCTCAATTCTCAAGCCTCGCCACCAGCTGTGATCTGTGATCTATTAGTCAACATCAAATTACTATCTATCTAGTCAAACGCTAACAAACACAGAAAAGGGGGCTAAAATCAACTTTTTGTTTAGGGTGCCCCTCTTTTTAGCTTTTTAGTGGCACAGCTTCCCCACGCAAAAAAAACTCACCCCAGGTAGATTTTACGGGCAATATTATTGCCGGTAACTTTTTGGCGGGAGGACCAAAAATGTCGTACCGGCAATATTATTGCCGGTAAGGAATTAGTACAGTCCTACGTACGTGGTGTAGGGAGAAAAGGGAAGCGAGAATGAAGAAGAATTTTCTACAGGAGCCACGTAGGAATTAGTATCCGTTACCGGCAATATATATTATTGCCGGTAAGGGGGTTTCTACGTGGCCTGGTATGTTTTCTACGTGTACCGGCAATAAATTGCCGGTAAAAAAACCTGGGATATAACGTTCTCCATAATTTCCTGAGTTACGCAAAAGTACTGAAAAGAATGCAAAGTATGTAGGTACAAAATAATTGAAGGCAATAGGTTACGAACTCGCAGCATGTACTTTATTCATAGCAACTATGTACTGACTGGAAATACAACCTGAAACATGCACACAATCTTGACCATGGAGTTCCTATGTGTACATTGGCCAGCTTCAAACGATGGATAATTTATATATTGATAATATTTGCGTGTCAAAATTCGTACCTATCTCAAAATACGGGACGCAATACCGCACATGCTAGCGGACCGGCACGTTGCCTGGTCCGTTCTAGTATCAGTTTAGACATCTACCTAGAGGTACTTATGTACTCCTCACCTCTCTCCTCATCTCCGTCGAACGAAATAAACCAGCCTATACCAACAACATACACTTACTCTCCTCAGTCCATACTCAATCATTATAGGTGCCAATAAGTAGCTCAATTCTTCTTCTTCTCCTTCTCCAAATCAATTGGGCGCATATATTTTTTACATGAGCTACACCTCTCACAACTTGGGTTTTCGGAATACTGTGGGGGGAGTAATTTTGGTGAGAATAATGACAAAAAAATTAATGCAAATAGCGCCTTGAAACTTTGAACTCACCCAAGACTGCTTCGTGTAATATCCTGAGCTTAATCCAGCCCTGTTTTTATACTCTCTTGACGAAACCACAGAGATAGAAAAAAGTTGAACTTAGAGTTGAAAGTTCACCATTAAGTTATATTCCAAAAGTTAGAAAAGTTGAAAGTTAGCCAACATCTAACTGTTAAAAAGTTAGGAAAGTTGAAGTTACTGGAGACCAAAAATCTCAAAAGTTGAGAAAGTTGGAAGTTGAGCAAATGCTAGATTTTGAAGTTCAACTTTGGCTTTATGCCTAATAGTTTCTACTCAATTTCATTGATAAATGGCATTATTTTTACACTAAATACTACTGTGAGGGAAATTAGGGGTTCTGGGATGTATGACATGGTGTTTTTGCACGGATGGAGCAGTGGAATAGGTAAAAAAGCACCAGGGCATAAAGTGCGTCTCAAGTAGAAAGTTGACAAAAGTTGAGAAAGATAGATTTGCATCATGCCAGAAAGTTGACAAAGTTAAAGTTGGCACTATGCACAAAATAAAAAAGTTGACAAAGTTGAAGTTGAAGATTTATGCTTGAAAATAAAGTCAACTTCCAAAGTTAACTTTACTTTTTCCCATCTCTGCGAAACCACCTTGGGCAGGACATGGCTGTCGATCACGATCACAATATCAATGCCAATGCGGAGATTGATGGCGCAGATGGAGAAGACGAACTTGAAGAAGAAGATGGAGATGATACTCACAGGAGGGAAAGGGGCGAGTGGTATCGTGGCTGTTATCGATACAAGAATTTGGAACACCTTCAATCTGCTTTTACCAGGGGCAAATTCGTTAGCTGCTATTTACGGACAACAGGCGGTCTTTGGGCCTACGTCAACTCCGGACACACCAATAAGGACGAAGCCCAAATCTGTGAGCTCATAATGGAAGATGAGGATGTACAGAAATGTTGCGGATCGTCATTCTTCAGGTTTACAGTGTCAGGTACTGTCGAGACAATAACCCTTGAGGAAAGCAAGGAACAAATCCTTAGAAATTGCCTCCTCCTCCCGTTACATAGTACAGCGACATTTGGAGGTCGGTTTGCAGCCATCACGGATGAGTGGGAGGTACTCCTTAACGGCCTATCCATATCATATCCGACAATTGATGAGAGTTTGTTCAACTTCCAACCAGCACAGCTCCAACCGCAACAGCCAACAGATGAACATGCTCGGAATACACGCAGAAGAACTTCATAATTGTTGTTAAAAGTAAAATTAGACATTTCGTTCATAGCTCTCAGTTTTGCCTTCAGTTCCATAATTATGACTTCTGGGGGAAGTTAATGTCAACAATATTATTGGAGTCGTTGAGTCTTACAAGCTGCACAAAAAAGTTTCGACTGTTTGGATCTGAGGGCTTGTGCTCCAAATTGAAAGGTATACTCAACTCGATCTCATCTTCAGTGAGATTGTTCCACGCCTCACTTGGGTAGCCACAATTAGAGACTTTTGGTATGCTGTAGAGAGAAAGCTTTTCTTCATGAGTGAAAAGTAACTCCAAAGCATCCCCCTTCTGGTGGCAGTGAAAAAGCGTTAGCATGTGAAGTAGAAGGCTTCTCCCGTCTGGGGAGAAGAAAAACTGCACAGGGTGATGAACACGATGAACTGGGATATTTTCTTGCCCAAAAATCATGTAATAGTGCCCCCCTCTAAAAATGACTGGCACAACCAATTGCGTCCGGCGTCTAGACCTCCACTGCTGGGGAGGAGCATCATCAACCTCGTGCGCCCGAAGTATGTCACAGATAACGAAGAAGAATTTCGGACTCAGTCTCAGGAACTCTTCAGCCTCGCTTGGAAATCCACCCATGAAGACACACATCTCGGCAGGATTCGTTGCTGGTTCATCAGCCGAACACTGCGACATGTCTTGCGTTAGAACCTTGACAATGTCGTAGATATGAGGTGGTCGGATGACCTCGCCCCTTTTCAACTTGCGATGAAAGTCCCGCCGGTTCGCATTTCGCACCAAATAACTGTTATATACAAATCCTGTGAATAATGCAATACACACATAGGTACATTATATAATGCTTTGGAGAAGATAATTTGTAGCATACTATTAATATAATCTCACCTGGTTCCTGGACAGCGTTGCAAAGAGCCGCAACAACGTTAAATTCCAGCCTCTGATATCTCTGAATGAGTATCATCTCGTTGGCGACTCGCCCCCCAATACTCGAGGCATCTGCATTAGATTCTTCGTTAATACTCATCATCTGCGGACTACTTATTATGATATACTCCTATTTCACAGCAAACAAAAAATGAGTAAGTAGGCGTGTAAAGAAATATTCCCAGGAGTATATAAGTCGACTACGTACGATATTCTTCAATAATTATCAGGTTACAAATTTGTAGAGCTATATTCTTTTCTTATGTACGATATCATTCTGAAGCGGGACAAACCGGGACTCAGGTTTGGGGATGGAGGGGGATGTGAGGGGGATGTGTTGACTCCCCCGGAAGAGAAAAAAAAAATCCGGGGATCTGCTGGGATGTCTGGGATGTGAGGNTCCCCCGGAAGAGAAAAAAAAAATCCGGGGATCTGCTGGGATGTCTGGGATGTGAGGGGGATAAAGCGAGAAAATGTGCCAGATCCCTCCAGATCCCTACTTTTTGTTTGTAGTGAAGCAACGCAACTGACCCGACCGCTGAGGAGTCCCATACTTAGATTCAAACACTTTCTTCTCTTTTATTTTTTGACAGTTGGTTTTTTTCAAGCTTTTCCACAGCGCAGCAAAGATAATACATCATAGAGGTAACTCGCCGATACAGCAAGCAAGGAGGAATAAGAAGTAGATAGAGTGCGATCATCATGTCGCTCGAATCATCTCAATCTTCCACGGTAGAGTTTCTCTCCGCTGAGGACTATGTGCAGCCATCTCGAGTTATTCTGATGCACTCCCTACCCCGCTTTGGCCACGACTCCAACTTTGCCAAGATAGCTTCTAGCAACCAAGATGAACAAGCTGATTACGTGGTAGGAATATTAGCGGCAGCGTTTTTCATTCTATCCTTGTTCATATTTTGGGCCGCCGCCATCATGTCATGCAAATGTATGGGTAAACGTCGTATCGGCTTTCTCTCCGGCCGGATGCACCTCCAACCAGACAG
This sequence comes from Mediolabrus comicus, assembly GCA_036940125.1. Classification (NCBI taxonomy): domain Eukaryota; phylum Bacillariophyta; class Thalassiosirophyceae; order Thalassiosirales; family Thalassiosiraceae; genus Mediolabrus; species Mediolabrus comicus. The sequence continues at coordinate 4,310 of JALLBI010000861.1, forward strand.
CAAGGGACGTTTCCGCCCACCTATGTATCTCTGGAAGCTCCGTTACACTTTTATGCTGCTGTGCTGTTGCATTATAGGCTGCGCACTTATGCTTGCGATGCCTGCCACGCGGTCGGTCTTGAACGCATCAAAGTCCAGCCAAAAAATACACAGAGAGATAAAGGACTTGACTGATCAAGGATTGCTTATTGTTGCAGACTTGGATAGAGTGAAGAGGAATGTCAATGCGCTAGATATCAAATCTGTATTACAAGTGGAGAAGCTGTGTCCTAATTACAACAAGTTCTTGTCTGACAAATCAGTCAATGATTCTCTCAACCTAATCAATCAAGAATTTGATGAAATGGACAACTTGTTAGGAGAAATCGATTTTGATAGCGTAAGAAATGGTATTGGGTTCGTTAAATCAGGAACCAATAGTATTGATATTGCATCAAGAGTTGTTCAAGACAATGATTGGATGGTAAAGATGTATGTTCTAATACTTGATGTGATGGTAGTTTTCATGTTGTTGGCTGCTTCCGAGATAATTGATAAGAAAGCAAGGATCAACCCGGCGCTGCAAATGATGGTTAGTGTCTTCATCTTTCCAGTGTTTGTGGTCTGTGTGATTATAGCCGTGGCTGCTGCTGTGGCATTTGCAGTTATTGGTACTGCCAATTCAGGTGAGTTGGGTTGTCTCTCTGTTATTCTTATCAAAGAGCTTTGCACATACTCAATATCAGTCTTTCTGATTGTTTTATTCTAGACTTTTGCGCTGTAGGACCAGAAGTAACAGTATCAAACATCCTCAAGGAACGAGGCTTGATACAAGGCAGCATGATATACGATACGTTTGAATACTACCAGTCTGGTTGCAAAACGACTGACCCAATGGCCCTCTATTACGACTATGAGAAACATTTGCAAAGTGGCATCGCCTCAGCAAGTGATTTCATTGATCGGTTCAATGAAGTAGGCATGGAAGAGATGACTGAACAATGTGGTGCTAATGTGAGGCCATTAGTTGAAGTTGTTAGTGTACTGAGAGATAACTTGGGAATCCTGTTGGGTGCACTACGTTCCACTTTTGAAGCAACTAGCTGTTCAAGAGTGAGCCCAATCTACAAACAAGCCTTCAATGCAAATGCCTGTGAGGAAAGTGCAAGTGGACTTACTCTCATGTTCATGATTATTGTTACAATAGCAGCAATTGGTATGGTAATGATTATGCTCCGATCAGCTATGCATCCGTATAGGAGTGTGAAAAGAAACCCTTATCTGGATCAGGTTGAAAATGAAAAGATGACCGAATACGAAGAGTACAAGTCATATGTAGGTTACATGTCAGAGTTTGTCAACATGTGGAAGACCAAAAATGGCGAAGATGACTCGTCCGAGCCAACTGCAGCTTGGAGCGGAAGCATGGAATCAAGGAGTGAAGAAGAAAAGCCTCTTTCACCGACTACACCAGCAATAAATTGGGAGAATCACGTCGACAGACCTGCATCGTTTCAATTGAGCCCAGGTGGCGAAGAATGTGGTGTCAAGGAAGAATCACATCGCACCGCACCGTCATCACTAATGTTCTCACCGAACGAAGGTTCAGCAAGAAATTTCTTCAATATGAGATCTCCATTGAGCTGGAGCAGTAACAAGTTGAGTCCATCTTCTCAGATCCTATCAGATGAGTATGAAGATGATGAAGAGAAGCCTTTATCACCTGAAACTCCTGCGATTAGTTGGGATAATGATTGGGAAAACCAGGTCAACACACGTTTGAATGAAGCATCTCCATTGAGTCTAGGAGAAAATGGAGGAAGGATGATGCTTTCTCCCAGACCAGATGAGATCAACGATAAAGCACTTCCCTTATCACCTGAAACTCCGGCTCTCACTTGGGATAATAAAGCAACTCCAACGACAACGTGTACAGTATCAAATGATGAAGAGGAATTGGCCGTGGCACGCAGTACAAGCATTCCGTCTCTCCATTCAGGCAGTTTCAGCGAAGCAGAGGCTGATAAGCAACCGGGAACTCATTCCTCAAATGATGCAGCAGATTCTCTCCTAGCAGTGAGCTTTTTGGGAGCAGTACATGGGTCGCCAGCTCCTAAGTCGATTCGTAAACAGAAGAAGAAGACAGTTGCATGGAACGATGGCGGCGAACATTTAGACTCAGTGCCGTCTTTGCAAGATGATCACGACGAAGAGAGTACCAGATCCCCTTTCATTAATTGGGGTGAAAGCCCATCACCATCCTTTGTTTCATCCCGCATGAATACCCGAGATGCAGTGATAGACGAAGACGATGGATTAGAAAGAGAGGGCACCAGCTTTATGTCTGGAGAAGCATCTTTGACTTCACCAACCTCCTTCAAGGAATCACCTTCTAATGGAAATGATGAAGAGGAGAGATTTGACGGAGAAGACCTATTTGATGAAAATCTTCTATCTCCCGAGACTTCTCTGATAGCAGATAAATCTCATATTCATAGCGATATGATCCGATCTCGTGTTACTCCAAAAGCACAATCCACATGGAACGATGACGATGAAGCTGATCTATTGACTCCACAAGGTCGTGATGAAGAAGAAACAGTTCGAGGTCATGACCAAGAGCCAATCTCAGGTGAGAGGTCAACCTCCAAACTGTTCAATGCAATGCGATTCGGAACACCTGATTTCCTTTCTCCATTGCGAAGAGATTCCGCAAGAGAATACAAGAAGATCGACTGAGGTTTCCCAAGAAGTAGTAAGATTGTTTTTGTTGACTCTACTAGGATTACACTGTAAAATTAGAATACCTAGCATTATAAGTATGATTTGTTGTTACACAAATTCAATCATCTCCTCTCTAGTAACTTCTCTCGCTTCAGAAATTCCTCTATGAACATCAACATGGACAGGGGCAGCTCGTTGGAAGACTAGCAGATAAACCGTCATCGCAGCCACCATCGCGAATAGTATTGCGAACACAATATAATTACCACCAGAAGTGTTGTCTTGATGGGATGACATAGGAGCATCTACTTCAGAATAGTGTGAACCAAGCAATAATAGATTTTTGCAAGCAGCATGCACTTGGCAGAAATATTCATTATCATCCATACAAGTGCCCATAGCACTAGTGTCTAATTTGTCATGGTATCCTGATCCTAACTCTAGCTGCAACATAAGATCCATCTTGGGGTTCAAAAATTCTATTTGCTCGCGATCGAAACAACACATGCTATCATTACATAGACTGGCACACTCGTCCAATTGTTGTCGAGTATGTAAATTGCTAGTTGAACAAACAGTTGTGATGATGCCAGCTACCATTTGTAATTCAGATGATGTTTTTGATGCATATGGTAATGTTCCATTCTGCGTTATTTGCTCGTGATTTTCTTTGTTGTTGTCACTTGAGTTACTAGCAAGTGTATCATCATCATTATTATCACCAATACCAAAAACATCTACACCATTGGCATCATATATAATAGCATCGTCTTCAGTAACAACCAGTGACTCACAACCAGCGTAGGCAGCACACATTTTCTCTGAATTGTTAGCACATCCAAAATTATTTTCATCATTGAAACAACACATGTGTTCATGACATAAAGATTGACACTCTTCTCTCCCTATTTCTGTGGCTAGATTGGCATATGCACACTTGGTTACAATTTTCTCCGCTAATGCAAGAAATAATTGTTCATCTTCTTCTGTTACAGACAAAGCGATATTGTTGTTGTTTGGTAATCGTTGATGTGGGGTCTTTGGTGATGCTACTTCAGCTGCCACAATAATTATTGCAAAAAGAACCCATATAGCACACCAACCTTGAAGTATACCCTTTACAATTTTCCAAGCTATATCATCACTACCATCATTATGGCTGTTATCAACTGTCCAATTATCATAAGTATTAGTGATTGTAGGAGGGAGCTGCCGTAATTTTTCCTTAAGTGGCTTCTTCTTCGCTCTTTCATCCGTAGTAGTAGGAGTTACCATCTCCAACTCATCATTATCATCATCTTGATGATGGAGCGGCCCGCCATCAGCCGACAAGAAATCGTTCGCAGTGCTACCTAATGCACGCCCGATAGCAGCATCACTCACTGAACCATGATCTCCTTCTTCTTGCATTGCCATTAGATGCAATTATTGGATAGGGGCATCAAACGCTATCAATAACACTATCCAATAGATAATCGATGAGTAGGTAGTATGATAACGAGTCCCGTGTCCCGTGTCCGTGTGAGACACGAGTTGCCAAAAGCCAAAAAAATCTTTTGGAGTAGGGTTGCGGGCGTTCGTCACTGCCGAATCGTCCGATTTTTCAGGGCGAATTTCGGCACTCGGCAGTGACTCGGCACTGCCCTACGTAGAGGTAGAAGCTAGTAATAACTATGTAAATAACTATGTGATACGTACCAACATACGTACAATTGGTACGTAACATACGTACTAATAGTAGCGTATGTAAGCCCAGTGCCGAATGCACGCCGAATACGGGATTTTGACTGCCGAACACCCGCAACCCTAGTACCAACTGGCACCTTTCTATTTCGACCTTTCCACGGTGGTTGTTACTTATGGTGGGAGGATTGCCGTCACTATTATTTGGATATTCACTTACGTCTTTAGAACGATTCTCAATCGCTGTAATAAAAAGAATGAGCAGTACAACAGAGGCAGCGGCAGACGACGTATGTTGTGCAAACTGCGGTGCCGCAGAAGTTGATGACATCAAATTGGATGAATGCACCGACTGCGACCTTGTTCGATATTGTAGCAATAATAACAAGTGTCTGGAAGAGCACCGAGAGGATCATGAGGAAGAGTGTAAAAGACGGGCAAAAAAATTGCATGACAGGAAATTATTTACACAACCTGACGAGACCTTTCTCGGAGACTGCCCTCTCTGCTTCTTGCCGATGCCGCTTGATGAAACGGAAACCTTTTATACATGCTGCAGCAAACGAGTTTGCGATGGCTGTCTTTATGCCAATTACAAAAGTAATGGCAAGTCGAAGGCATACATCTGTCCATTCTGTCGGATGTCAGCGACAGATGATAAAGAGTGCAATAAGAGAGAAATGGAAAGAATTGAAGCGAACGATCCTGCTGCTTTGAGCCATAAGGGTGAAGTGTTCTGCCATGAAGGGGACTATGGCAATGGGCTAGATTACTTGATGAAAGCAGCTGAATTGGGAGATTCTCATGCACACTACAATATAGGAGTTCTGTATCGGGAGGGGAAAGGTGTTGCGAAGGATGAGGAAAAGGCTGTATATCATTTCGAGAAGGCCGCCATTGGGGGTCATCCCAAGGCTCGACACAATCTGGGATGTCATGAGGGGGAGAATGGCAACATCGAAAGAGCTGTGAAGCATTTTATGATCGCTGCCAACCTTGGTTTTGATGAATCAATGAAAGCGCTTTGGCCGGAGTTCAAAGACGGAAACATTTCCAAAGAGGACTTAAACGCTACTCTTCGCACACACCAGGCTGCTATTGATGCAACAAGGAGTGACCAGAGAAAGGCAGGGAAAGAATTTTTTTCAAGTGACGATGATATCAACAAGCTAAGTGATTCATCCCTGCTTAATTTGTTTATGTTCATCCACACTAATGACCGGAAATACTTACAACTCCACTTGGAGGAGAAACAACGGTCGTGAAGATTGTGACGTTGGTGATGATGCCAATGAACTCATAGCCATGTTTGATGATGAAGGCAGTTAGACGACATTGATTGCATTACTTGCACGAAGGGTTGTAAAATTCCTTTCTAATTAATAAGCTCGATTTTGTTCCTACATAACACCTCTACATTTCTTTCGTGTGACAGATCTACGTCATTTTTTCATCATCACTCGCAGTACTTGAAGCAGCAGCTTCCGCTCCTTCGCCTTCACCTTGCTTCATATCCTTTGCTCGTCTTATCAAATCTTCTGTATCATCTTCTGAGACTTCTTGGCCCTGAGCCTTTGCCATTGTGGTCATTACAGCTACTTCAGCACGCGCCTTAATATCTGTCGTGTCCTTAACGTCATATTTCTCACCACCACATTCCTTTCCGATGGTGTAAAATTCACTCCCAAGTAAGCGAACAGCCTCTGCACGTCGAATTCTAGTCTCGAGAGGGACTTCAGCGTCAGAAAAGAGCTTTTTGCATGCACTTTTCAAGGTTCGTGATATATCGCGAATATTTATTGCCCAAGCAAGCTCCAAGAGAGCAGGGATAGTCTCTTCTAATTTTTGGGCAGCCATCTTTGCCTGTTCCACGTCCATTTCATTGTCATCACCATCAGCTTCGCCCTCACCCGATTCCTTCATCGCCTTCTTTTCCTCGAGTTGCTTCTGCGCGGCTTCTACTTCTTTCATTGCCTTCCGACCAGTTGTCGCAGCATTAATTCCAGCACCCATTATCTTCCAGTTGTTTGCAGTTGTCTTCCTAAACCTCCTACTTCTAGCATTCATGGCACCCATTCCAAGTGCAGATGTTTGGACTCCAAGGTACTCTTCAGNTAAACCTCCTACTTCTAGCATTCATGGCACCCATTCCAAGTGCAGATGTTTGGACGCCAAGGTACTCTTCAGCTTCAACTTCGAGTGCAAATCCAATTGTAACCAAAAAGGTTGCACCAAAACTTGTCGATACAATCTTTGACGCTTCTTTCGCAATGGATGCCTTGAATACCATGATATCATCTTCTTCCTTGGCCTCCATAAATGGCATAATCTTCTCCCGTAAATTGAGTGCACATTTCACCTCACGTTTACGCTGTTTCAACATCATTTCTTCACTTGAAGCACTCTTTGAGGCAAGGAACTTGGCTGCATCCTCCTCCGTCATATTTTCCATATCCATGCTTTGTTGTTGCTCCATGGCATCTTTCATCAAAGTATCAGCTGTTGTTGCGATCCACAGTTCACCAATGTATGGCTCCACTAAATGACTGCCAAACATAACGGCAAAGAAAACAAGGGGATCAATCTCATTGGCAAGATTTGCATCTGCCGAATTGGTCTCGGGTTTACCATTTTTGTCATACGCAGTCCGTGTTTGCTCATTCGATAGTATTTGATAGGCATGTCCCAAAGCTTGGAACTTTGTGGCAGCCTCGGGATCATCGGGACATTTATCAGGATGGCATTTCCTTGCCTCCTTGTAATACGCTTTCTTAATTTCTCCCGCAGACGCATTGGTTGGGACACCCAACAAATCATAATATTCACGGTCTTTCACCTTCTTCTCATTGATATCAGTCGATCCCACAGCATCACCACTTGCAGTCTTCCCCGCCCCAGATTTCAATTCCGCCTCACGCTTTTCCACCTCTTCTTTATCCTTATCTAGATAATAAAATATCCATTCCCTCTTTTCATTGTCCCACTGCATCCCCTGCTTACTTGCATTGATAGCCTCTACACTGTTGGCTACACCACGTGACATCTGATACGCTCCCACGCAAATACCCGTAACGGGGAGGGCAACCGCACTAGCCACGCCGGTGGCTAGTCCACCAAAGAATCCCTTCACACCATTCTCGTGTGCCCCGGCAATTGGTTGAGCCACAAGTGACGCAGCACCGGCAAGAGTTCCCTTTCCTATAGATTTTAGACCAGACGACAAGCCAGCCCACCCATCCTTGGGACGGCGTGTCGAGAATAGAGAATTGAATACCTCACTTGCCTCTTGGAGGTCGTCATCCAAATCCGTGGCGGTGGTGGCGCTGACTTGCCCATCCTCTTGTTTCTGAATGGATGCCGCTTCGGTGGATGTATCAGATGTGCCGTTCATGATTATTATTTGATGTATAGGTACTTTTAAGAGTTGTGTGATCTTCTACTCAACTGCTGTTATCAATTACTGGTCGTGTTGCAACCAGTTACAGTAATCGTCCACGTTTGCGTTTGCTCTGC
>JALLBI010000871.1:0-10075 GCA_036940125.1 Mediolabrus comicus
GCACTATCGGTCATCGATTCATTCCGGACTCTCGAACCATACTCATCATCGGGCCGTCGCTCCCTTTTATCAAATGCCTACCTTGCTGCTCAGTCGACGCTCCTGCCTTGGGCGCACCACTATCTTGTGGATGTGACTGATAAACCAAATCCGGATGGAGAGACTGCTCTTTTCTGGCATATGTGAGTGTGATGATATATGTAGTTGTTGTTGTTGTTGTTATCACATTTAAATTTTCCTACAACAAGTTTGCTTACTCATCACTAACCCAACCTTTTCTTCATCCTCTCTCTCACACAGCCCCAAGAGTGGAGGAACCACAGCGAAACGCCTATATCAATGCATGGGAAAAACACTAGCTCATCGAGTTGGTGCCGACCCGCGGTATGGCCATGACCAGAAGAATGAAATTGTTGTATTTGAACCTCACCAGGGAAAGGACTGGAAGGTTGTCAATGTCGACACCACGATTAAGCCTGGAATATTGCGTGCCAAAGAATTGGGACTGGTACAAAGTCACACTACTGATTTGATTTTTACCATGGAACCTGCCTTTGCGGGGGAACAATTGTACGATGAAGACAACAAGGGACGATTCTTGTCCTTGTTCCGCCACCCTGTAGATCGTGCCACAAGTATGTTCTTTTATCTCCAGACTGCTACGTGGGAACGAACGTATAGACCTGAGTGGGCAAATATGACTGTCATGGAGTGGGCCAATTTGGAACACTTCGAGTCAGATTACATGGTCCGTAAGCTTGTGGGGAAGAAGTTTGGAGATCCCGTGGATGAAATGGATTTGATTGTTGCTAAGGAACTTGTGCGTCAGCGTTTCATTGTGGGCCTGATGCACGAGATGAATGAAAGTATCCGTAGGTTTAATATTGTGTTGGGAATTGATGAATCGAGTGAACGGAGTCAACAGTGCATGGAAGACTTTGGATTGCTTGNTACACTTCAGGGAATGATTGTAAAAACCATCCGACCGTGTTAATTCATGGACAGGGACAACGAAACACCATTCTTCTGGCACGTCCCGAAAAGCGGAGGCACCACGCTCCAGAGAAGTAAGTATTATTGTATTCTATGATATGAAGTTGTTCATACATGACACAAGCCCTCACAAAGACTATCTTCTTGTGTCTACAGTGTATTTCTGCATGGGATTTACCCTCGCTAATGAAGTGGGCGGCAACCCCAAGTTTGATTCCGACCGTACGAGAATCGATGTCATTTCCCCTTGGTCAGACAATCCTGGAAAAGTAATCAATGTTGATATTACAAGCCAAGAAGGTATTACCGAAGCTAAGAATCGGGGATTCCTAACTCAGACGCCACATCCTCACCTTGACCTTATGTCAACACAGGAATTCAAGTTTGCAACTACGACGTTGTTCTCCCCCGAGCACAAGGGCCGCATGTTTGCTTTGTTCAGACACCCGATCGACCGCGCTGTTAGCAAGTTTTACTACCTCCAGAAGGCAACCTGGGAGTCAACCTACAACGAGNGACCGCGCTGTTAGCAAGTTTTACTACCTCCAGAAGGCAACCTGGGAGTCAACCTACAACGAGCGTTGGAAGAGCATGACCCTGGAGAAGTGGGCCGAGAGAGACCGAGGCGAAAACAACTGGATGGTACGTATGTTGGTTGGCAAGGACAACAGGGACGTGCTTACAACCGAAGACTTGGAACTTGCGAAGGAAATAATACGCACCAAGTTTGTGGTTGGTCTAATGGACTCGTTTGATGAGAGTGTTCATCGATTCAATGTCCTTCTCGGTGTTGACGAGAGTGACGCTCACAACGAGCAGTGCATAGGCCAGTTCACATCAAGCGAAGGTGATTCACATGTTGCAAGCAATCGAAAAGTAATCGCCAAGAAGAACCAATGGAATAGCTACTCTCATCCCGATGTAGAGTTCGGAAGCCCAGCATGGGTATCCCTATCCAAGATTCATTTCTTTGATATACTGCTGTATCGATACGTGACGGAGTTGTTCGCCGAGCAAAAGGCAATGTTTGATGCTTAAAGAACAGCTAGGACATATGTATCATCGGTGTAAACATGCAGTAGGCACACTTAGGATGTAAATTAGAAGTTCATACTTTATTGAAGCACCTACAGTGGACTACCCCGAACTATACCTCCCAATTAACTTCCAGATTATTCAACTCATTCACCGATGTTGAGTATGAGTCTATGACAGCTTTCTGATCACGGAACACTCGAATGATGTGCTCGTATAACTGTATGTCAAGAGAATTTGATTCAGCAAGGACATCCCACGCTGGACTTCCAGGCTCTAGTTTTGGATGAGGGTGGGAGTTTGTTCTGAGCGATCCTTTCACATGTCCAAAGTACCGTCTCATACAATTTTGGTTCCTCAGTGGTGTTAGATCTATATTCATGATAATATTGAATCGACGAATACTTTCCTTCATTTCATCTGTTAGTCCGACAACTAAGCGCTTTTCTATTGTCCTCATTGCTCTCCGAAGATCTACCTCAGTAGCAGTGTCACGAAACTTTAATCCTGACAGCTGTTTGACCATGATATTGTTTTCCTTGTTTTGAGTGGTTGCCCATGTGTAGATATCCATACCTTTCCATTCTGGACGATAAGTTTTTTCCCATGTTGCAGTTTGCAGGTAGTAGAACTTACTAACCAGCCGTTGAATTGGGTGTCGGAATAAGCCCAGCATCCTACCTTTATGTTGAGCGTCAGATAAGTGATCCCCTGCGAAAGACACTTCCATTGCGAATATTATATCTGCCTTGCCGGAAGGGACGAGTCCCAGCTCTTCCGCTCGCAACATTCCTTCATGAGTTGTCATGTCAACGTTTACATAGGTTCCCGAGTGCCGTCCGAATGGCTCAAAAGCAATTATATCATTCTCTTCATATTTACCAATACTTGGCTTCAACCGTGATGCAAGAGACAGTCCCAAACACTTGTATATATTTTTTGCAGTCGAGCCACCCGACTTGGGCAGATGCCAGAACAGATAAACCTCGTTATTTCCTTCTCCAGGTGAAGTAGAAAGAGGTTGAAAGTTGTTGCGAGCCCAATCAGAGATTGCTCTATCCGGATGTCTTTCTACCCACGATGACTGAAGTTGCCTTCGTGAATGAAGTACATCATCACTTTTATTAGCAGAGAATGAACCATATTTGAGGGTGACAAATCCAAATACTATGAACGACGGCAATATTATTAGAACGGTAGTACGCATGCTTGATGGAGGGTGCATTTCCTACAGTGATTCACGCTAGGGCTATGGTCTATGGTACCAAACACAACGAACCAACGAACAATCAAAGTGTGAAGGTGTTAAATTATCACAGGAAAACAGTATGTCGCAGGAGGGACATTATGACTCCGCCCGGTCACTTCTACAAAAAAACTTTCATTCCTAGTACTCCTAACTTGTACCATACTAACTACGTGTCCCTACTTGACTACTTTCCGTCACCATGGCGGCTACTAACAAGCCTCTCGTCTATACCCTGATAGGGCTGGCGTTCTGGACAATTTTGGAGCTTCGGTCGGTGGCGATTTTTTCAGATAAAAGCGGTGGTCGTCGTTCATTGTCAACGACCTCAAACATCAACTATTTACAAAGCTCAGATTCAACTCTCCCTTCATGGGCTCACTACAACCTTCTCTCGGTGAAAGAACGACCTGATCCTCCGTCAGAAAAACATACCACACATTTATTTTGGCACGTCCCCAAGAGTGGAGGCACCACAGCCAAACAATTATATCAATGTATGGGGAAAACGCTCACAATTCGCGTAGGCGTCGANCACTACAACCTTCTCTCGGTGAAAGAACGACCTGATCCTCCGTCAGAAAAACATACCACACATTTATTTTGGCACGTCCCCAAGAGTGGAGGCACCACAGCCAAACAATTATATCAATGTATGGGGAAAACGCTCACAATTCGCGTAGGCGTCGACCCTCGCTACGGACATGACAAAATAGATGAACTCGTCGTTTTCAAGCCTATTGAAGGCAAGGATTGGAAAACTGTGAACGTAGATACAATCAGTGAGAAGGGAATTTTGAGGGCGGAAGAGATGGGTCTCGTCCCTTCCGGCAAGGCAGACATTGTGTTTGCAATGGATGTCAAGTATGCTTCAGAGCACCTTTTTGATCGTCTTCACAAGGGACGTGTGATGGCCATTTTCCGTAATCCTGTTGATCGGGCTGTTAGTAAATTCTACTATCTGCAAACTGCTACATGGGAGAAAACATATAGGCCTGAATGGGCGGACATGTCTCTTTTGGAATGGGCGGAGAAACATAACTTTGACGAGAACTTTCTAGTCAAGAAGATGGTAGGGAAGAAGCTCACAGATCAAGCTGAGATGGGCGACTTGATTATTGCCAAAGAGATCATAAGACGTCGCTTCATTGTTGGATTACTCGATGAGATGGAAGAGAGCATCCACCGCTTCAACATTATGACGGGGGTAGATGAATCTGATGAAAAGACCGTGGGGTGCATGAAGGAGGTGTTTGGCAATGACGACAAAACATCATCAGAAGCCAAAGAAGAGGAGGATACGGCAGAGATTAATACAAACTCCAACAAACATCCAAAAGTTGTTGCAGGATCACCTGAATACGAACTTCTGGCAAAGAGAAATGATCTCGACATGATTCTCTACAACTACATTCGTTTACTGTTCAAAGAGCAGAAGGCAGTCATCAATAAGTATTCACGAGACGCTCAGGTGCAAGAATCTGAAGTCGGTGTTACAAGAGTAGAAAGGAAAAGGAAGAAGCTGAGATAGTGAACTTTTTAGTAGTGTAAATTAGCTGAAGGTTAAAATAGGAGATTATGGGGATCAAAACATTACTACCATACTTGATATCTTTGCTAAGTAGTAGAAGCAAAAGTAAAAGAAACGCTTCATCTTCTCATTGGGAGTCATTGGGCACACTCAGGTCTACTTCAGGAGTCTCCAACATAAGTAGTTGTAGTGGAGTGGAGTGGTGATGGAGCTATGCAACTCACGCTAAAAATCACGGCAGCACCCTCTACTTAGTTTTTTGGATGATCACGCGGGCGTTCCTTCATTCACTTCACGTATCACGTGACGGTTTTTATCATATTCTATTTCAATTTCCTGCCAACTGCCAAGCTAGATAGGGCATTGACATTGATTAGAAGTGGTAGCTTTGCCTCTCTATTACTCTCTCTCCCTACCGCTAATCATGAGCTCTATGAAGGAGCGTGTCACCCACGTGTTGGATCCAACAGCTGCGTCCCACATACCTCTATTTTTACCACGCATATGCGTTACAAGAGGATCCGCAGAAGATGAGGAAGAAATCCGCCCATTTGACAAAAGTGGTGTTGAACGTGTAATGGATTACCCCAACATGCCCGATCCTCCGGCCGATTGTTTAGTGATGCACTGCGAGGCTCCGGGGGTGGGTAACGACGAAGAAATGAAAGATGATGATGGGAGTGGGATTGTGTTTCCAAAAAAATCGGCTCATTTACGTGGAGGATACATCTTTCTCTCCCAGCCAAAAGACAAAAATGACAATGATGCGAGTAATACGTCGGGAGGGAAGATTGCCTGTATTCCCTTAGGAGGATGCACTGTCGATTTTCCACCAGGAGGACGACGTGTTTTTAGAGAACATGCCCATACTGGCGCACGTGCTGGATATGAGATGGCAATTCATGTCAGATCTGAAGACGATAGTAAAATCACATGTTATATTGTCCTAGATAGTTTAGGACTTCGAGAGACTTGGGCAGGTGCTATTAGGTTGCGTTGTGATGTTGGGGACAAAATAACCAAAATACGTCCGGGTGGTATTGCTGGTAGCCGTTTGATGAGTGCAGGGGAGGATATTGATGTTTATTACGATAAGGGCTCTACCAACAAGGTAACATCAGCTACTGGTTCTGGGATGGCACGTCAGAGTAGAAAGCAGAAGCAGTGGGGACTGAAAAAGCCTCAGCAGGTAGATGGACCAGCTTCTAGTGGCAATGCTGATTTGGATGCAGCCATAGATCAGTTTGGCGTCCATGGTTTCAAAGAGGAGAGATGGCTTCACGAATATCTTCGTAAAAATTCAGCCAGGGAACTCCCAGGAGAATGCGACAAGTTGGAAAAATGGATGGATGTTATTAAGAATGGATTGAGAGGAGCTGTCCTTGAGCAGTATGAATACTTTGTCGAAGCGTCAAGAGAGATGTCCACAATGGGCAGAGAAGTAGCGTGGATTAGAACTTTGGTAGAAAGGCAGCAAGAGGTACTCATGAGTATGAAGAATGTAGACTTTGGAACCGGGCTCGAAGAGATGGACGACGGGGCTGCCGATGATGAGTATGGTTATCTTAGTGACGATGACAAAGCATTTGGGGACGCAGGGAATGATGGTGCCAGTGTAGTCTCCTCATCTTCAGAAGAGAGCTCAAGCAAAAATAAGTCTCGAACACCCATGAGAGGGAGTCGTCGACCGAGTAGGATAGATGCCCGTAAAAAGTCGGCTGGGAGTGTTGTCCCTATCGACGACGGTGAAGCAGCTGTGCCATCTAACTCAATCTACGTCGAAATACCAGCCTATCTTAGTGACATCACCGAAGAAGTGGCTGCTTTCATTAAAGAGTCCCGTTACAGTGACGCCACTGAGCTTATACTCAAGGGTAAGAAAGAAATTGCCAGTATTCTAGAGGGTCACGAACGTCACACTGCACCTATTGTAGACATGCCCTCATCTCTAAGACGTAATAGTTCTTCGGCAAGTGCAAGTGGAAAGAAGCTGCACAAAAAGCACCAAACACTTCTACAAAGGACAAATCTCCAGTTGGACAATCTCATGGATCGCATGGCTAAGAGGCTTGCTGAAAATTTGAGGAGGAAAAATGAGGCGCTCAAGGCATCCGCAAAACGAGAGCGTGCCGATCCTTTGTCTACACTGGCACCTCTAGTGTCTCCCGTGTGCCTAAACGATGATGCAGTGGCATTGCACTTACTGGTAAAACTGGGAAGGCACCAAGAGGCAGCAACTGCCTACGCAGCAAGGAGGAGTTTACTCTTGTCGGAATGCCTTCACGAAAGACCAATATCAAGTCCAGTTGGAATGGATGCTGTTATTTATGCTGCGCAGCTAAGCTCAAGCTTCTTTTCATCCCTTGCGATGGCAGTAGAAGGATTCCTAGACTTGTTCATGGATTCAGATTCAGACAAAGGTGGAAATGATGACAACACTTCAATAAATTCAAGATCATTTAGTGTCGGAACGGGAGGAAAACGGGTCCCATCGGGTGCCTTGTCGGCTATTGTACTCTGGTGTGATTCGGAACTGGCGTAAGTACTTCTTTTACCAATTGTTGAACATATATGTGTATACGTCGTATCTGACAAACCATTCCTACCTCCGCAGAAAATTTACAAACGTATTTGGGAGTGCGCGTCTCCTATCAAGTCTTGCCCTCTCTCCTCCCGGCCTGCGAAACCAAGCTGATAGCCCGGAAAAGAAAATTTCTCTTGCAAAAGAAAGAGAGGTAAGTTTCCGTCTTTCAGCTTTGATATTGCTAATTTGGATGAGCTACGGACATTTTCTCATGTTTCAACCCTCTCTCTTCATGTCATCAGCACTCAATAGAAGTAGCAGCAAAATGCGTTGAGCAAGCATTTTCGTTTGCTTCCGAAAACTTGGACTCCATTGGGCTCCCCTTAACGCCTAAGTTAGCAGAGAATATACGGCCGAGATTGAAAGGATGTGAAGCTGAAATTGCAGCGCTATTAGATCCACGTTGGAAAGCTCTTGCATTTGAATGGACTGTAGCGCCGGAGCGAACGAGCTAGCTTGAGTTTCAAAGAAGCAATATGAAACTTCGTAACATCAAAATAAGGCTCAGCCTACAATTTTTCTCAAAGTACCATAGATGTTATATTCTATCTCATTGCATATTCAATGTTTCCATGTGCAGTGCTTGCGCTGCATCTATCTGTGCAATTGTCAATATTCTCATGCTACAAATATCCTTCAATTCCTCAGGTGTTCTGCAGTACTCCAATCCCTTGTCATAGAGTTCAACAACCTCCTTGGCTTTTGAAAGGTCTGTTGCCATGCTCAACTTCATTTGACCCAATTGAACGTAAGCAGCGTGGAACATAGGGTCGACGTCAATTGCCTTCTCCAAAAGCCTAATAGCCTCAGCAAAATCTGGCATGGCACCCATAGCGGCAGGAGTATTCGTTACAGCAAGTGCTGCATTCACATACGGAGTAGGATTGCTTGTGTCACATTCCATAGCCTTTTCAAACTCTGCCTTTGCCTCATCAATACCGGCAATATCATTGAAATTAATACCTGTGTCTGGACGACGNTCCTCCGCCTTCTCTAGCATTCGCTTCGCCCCATCCAAGTCTTCTTTGGCCATACACACGGTGGCAAGCCGTAACCTTGCAAGCAGATTATTGGGATAAAGACGAATACATGTTTCAAGATCTGTTTCAGAATCAGCCACGCGCTGTTGAAGCATGCGAAGATTTGCTCGGTGGAGGAGAGCATCCGACGCAGTGGGATTAAGTGCAAGAGCATCCGAAAATAGCGCATCTGCATCGGTATGATTCGAACCATCCATTTTCACACCAGCACGCTTCACAAGAATTTCCGTGTTCTCAGGTTCTAACTCGGAGCAGCGCTCGTAACATTCTAGTGCACCCTTCAAATCAAATCTCAAGTGTTTGCACATTCCACACCACTCGAGCAGTCTACAATAATCATCATTCCCCATTGCAGTCACAATTTGCTTCTTCACTTCATCATGATCACTTTCACCACTTCCATCCTTATCTTCCACCAGGGTAAATGCCTCATCAAAGTCTTTCACAGCCCGTGCAAAATCCTTCTCAAATGCATACCGTCTTCCTCTGTTGAGAAGTAATGTCGCTTTCGTTGCCACATTATCAGCAAAGGCAATCATACTTTTCCTAGGAACACCCTCCAACAAATCATCTAGTTGAGATGTTAATTTAGAGACAGTCCCCCCCTTGGCAGCATCACCCATCCACTTATTATATCCCGAGAATGATTTGAGAAGTTGCATAATAGTGTAAGAGCTGGGGAGTGCACGAGATTCAACAGCATTAGATGACATGGCATCCTGCGCACGTTGGATTTCATCCGGTAAAATCAATGTAACCAATTCCTCAATCTTCTGTTGGGGTACCGGGGGAGGTCCGGTGGGGGGAAGTCCAAGACGAAGCTTATCACGATTATCATTCATGTATTTGAGTTGGAGTGCACATACCTCCACGAGTGCCTCCGTGTGACGCTTCTGTGATTCGAGGATGCGTAGTCGACGTGTCCTTGCCTTGGCATGTGATGGGTCCAATTCAAGTACGGCATCACAGTCTGATAGGGCAAGATCGGGGAAGGATGCCTTCTCGTACATGGCCGATCGGTTGTTGGTTAGAGTGATGATTTGACGGGTCAAGCTTGATTTTTGTCCACCATCAGAAGATGATGACGCAGAAGATGAAGCTTTATTATTGGTACCTTTCTTGCTCTCAATGAGATCCAATGCCTCCGTGAAGGTTTCAGCCGCTTCCATATACTGCTTATTTTTGAAGAGTGCCTTCCCAGCCCGATCAATCTCCTCGATTCGGCGATGTAGCTGCTTTTCGTCTTCATCTTTTGTTGATGACGCAGCGGCGGAAGCGGAAGAAGTAGTCGCAGCTGCCTTTGAAGTATTATCAGATGTGCTAGCAGTAGCAGTTGAAGATCCACTGCTGCTAGCACCCCCCTGAACATTGGACTTTACTGGCGTTGTGCTGGATCCTCCGTCACCATTCCCCTTGCTGCTGCTTTTGGACAACGATTTATTGGCTCGTCCCTCCTTCTTTGGCGAAAGAGCAAACCACAGTGCCGCAGCCGTGGCGATTGCCGCCAAGCCTATGACGATATAGGTCGTATTTTGTTGGCTATTGGCCGCCATGCTGCGATACAATGACAACACTAACAGTTGCACGAAGATGTGTGGCCACCAACATACAACCAGCAAAAAAAAAAAAAAAAATCTTCGTCCGAT
>JALLBI010000877.1:0-14447 GCA_036940125.1 Mediolabrus comicus
TGATGATGTGCAAGTTGATCCGTCTACTGTGCACATAATCATCATCATCATCATCATCATCATCATCATCCTCAAGTGAGAATTGGTCACTTTCTTCAGTGGAACAGTGTTCATTATTCCTTCCGTCTATATTAAGATCCAAATCTGTAGCTCTTCCACAAAATGTACCAACAATTTCTCTCTGTGGCAATTGTGTTGTACAATCTCTCAATGAAGCACCGCTACCCACATCATTGTATTTCTCCTTAACTATTAACACAGTTCCATGAGTCATCCGTGAGCTAGACCTTCCATGAGTCAACCCGATCTGTCTTCGAACAGCTCCAGCAGAGTACCTCCCCCAAAGTTTACATCTTAATTCAACAGTAGCCTTTTCGACAATAGTAGACGTTGGCAAGTAGACACGGCGTATTCGTGGTTCAGATACAAGAATGATTTCATCGTAATGACGATCAGTTACACAATAGGGATTAGGTGTTAGAAACCATTCCCCGTGCATCGGTTGATAGTTGTTGATACCGCATTCGTTCTTATTTCTCGTGCTGTACGAAGAATGTTGGTCAAAATTGTCTAGCAGTAACGTAAACCTTCCATTCCGTTGCAAGTTCAACCTACAATTGACGGATTTTACAGTTTTTTGAGTCATTGATGCAGTTGTTGTTTGATTTGCCTGTTCTCCATCAACATCTGCTGCAACAATGTCTTTTGTATCATGATTCTTTCTTGTGGGATCGTTTGGAAATAAAACTTGCAATGCACTACTCTGCCTCTTGATGGTGGTAGTTTTGCTCGAGTTACGTCTTTTCTCCCTTCCTGCTTCTTCACCCACAGCATCAACTACTTCCAAATGCCATTTCTGACCAAATACATTCCTACTCAATTGAATCTTCCAGTGTCCGTACGCTTGATCGTAGGCAGAGAGAAGTTGAGCTGCAACTAATTGTATCGCGATTGTTGAGAAGAATAGAGCACTAAATGTGTTCATGATAGATCTGTATGCGGTGTGGCCGGTGATGATGGAACAACAAGCCTGGCTAGTTTGTAGCCATCCTCCCATCATGTCATGGGCATCAACAACGCAGAAGTACTTAGTGTGAAGTCTGTGTGAAGTGTATCGCATCTCAGCGCATCTCGCATCTCAAAAGTAAGGTACTTGTAACTTTGATTATGGTGTATCTATAAGTATGCTAAAGTGAGCTGCCAGCTGGAACCTGTGAGAATTTTCTTTTTTTTCATCGCGTCACCTCCGCTCTTCTCTCCACCTACCACCTGCTGCTCTCGCTCACTTCAATTCGAATTCTTTAGCACCATTGGTCTGCGGCAGCCGGCAGCATCTGGCGACGTAAGTCATAGGAGTATATAGGTATGGTAGTGGTCGATCCCAACAAATACTCCTACATTTGGTAAACTCTCTGTGATTCCAATAATATTTGTGTGGTGACCATAAGCTAAGCCGCAAAGATTAAGCCAGCCCAAACCCATTTTGGAAAATAAAATGGTCTCACGACGGCAGTCACGTCGACCTCTGTCGGCAGCCAGAGTAGTCGCAGCCGCAGCATCTGCTGTATCCGTCATTAGCATCTCGGCAGCATTTTCAGTGCAATATTCTAAATCTGCCCCTAAATCATACGATAAGTTATCGTCAGTTAACCCTAACGCTATGGAGGAGACGATGACCTCACCCATTACATCTTCTTCGTGTGCAGAGGATGCACCATCATCAAAAGGTCCATTGCACCTCTCGTGTGACAAATCATTCATGATGAACATGTCTGCGGAAAAGATACTTCAGACGGGTGGGAATGTGAAAGCAGCCCAATATACATGTTTATTACAGAGGGGAGACTGCTCGCGGCAATATAACAACAACAACAACAAACAATTCAGCTCTTTGTCGGGAAGATATGGTGGCCTCGGGGACTCTTATCATTGTAATTTTAATAACCCCAGAAGCAACAATTTTGAGCTTTCTGTTTCACGCAGCAGCGAAGGATTCCTGGGTTTCAGAGTGGAAGACTTCGAACCATTTGACCCTCGTGACTCTAATGATGAGACAGAATTACATTTTCGTGTAGAGGATTTTGACAATTATCAAGGTGATGTATCAGTAAAGAAGGATGGACGGCCAGTCGTGAGGACATTTGACCCAAGAAATAGCAGTCCTACGAAAAAGTTTGTAGCCGCGTCCTTGTTGAAGAATGGAAGTACAACACGATTAGGTCGAGAATTATCAACACGGCGGCGAAGCCGTCGCACCACTGGATCATCAAAATTAGATAGAAATGCCGCTGACATCGATGAGGAGAAGAGCGATGTACCGGAATGGTTTCCATGGGTACCAACGGAATCTCAAATTAATTCGTTGAAAGTAGTTCAACTACGTGCCGTGTGCGCTGAACGTGGTCTAATCATGACAGGAAAGAAAGCAGAATTACAACAACGTTTGCTCATCTGGGCGACTGTTGAGGGACGTAAGCGTGTTAAAGATCGTTTAATGGGGCTTAAGGACTTGATTCAAACGAGCAAAAGTAAAGGTAGTCCGAGGTTGGATAACTCGGAGTATGATGTGGATGCACTTACAAATAAGCGAAAGGCGTTGAGGAAAGAGAAACGACGAGGCGGGAGTAAGAATCGAGGTATTCTTGGGCTTGTGGATGAATCTTTCTTTTCTAATTCAACTTCATTGTCTATTGATGCGTTTATGGATGAAGACGATGAAGATGAGGCAGAAGATTATGATGGTGGCATCATCGACGAAGCTTCCATCTCTCAACTATCCAAAACGTTTAATGCCCCAGCCTCAACTTACTCCAACCGTGAAGTGCGCGAAATGTACATTGAAGCCAAAGCAGCTGATCAACAAGGGGATCGTGAAAGGAGTAAAAGTGTTCTCAAGAAACTACGTGAGGCAACACCACATGACATGAGAGTTGTTAGACGACTAGCTCGAATGGAACAGGAGGATGGGAATATTTCTTCTGCAAGAGGGATGCTGCAACGTGCATTGCGGTTGGAGCCGGGGAATGCTCATTTGATGCAAGGCCTAGGTCAGTTGGAACGCCATGCTGGAAATGATGGGACAGCGAAGAATTACTTTCGGCAGGCAATCAAAGAAAACCCCAAGTTTGCAAACCCGTACCATGCGCTTGGAACTCTTGAGCACACTCACGGTAACATCAAGGCGGCATTGACAGTGATTAAGAGTGGATTGAAGCAATGTCCTAAGAACCATCGATTGCATCACGCTTTGGGTGACGTATACCTAGATGCCAACATGTTAGACTTCGCAGAGGAATCCTACCTTGAAGGGCTGCAACATGGGCCAGAATGGAGCAAATCATTCTTCTATACTTCACTTTCCTTCGTCTCATATGCAAAGGGTCACGTTCAGGAAAGCCGGACGCTCCTACGCCAGTCCTTGGATATTAATGGGGGGATGCATGCTCAGGGTGCAATTGCCTTGGCTCAATTAGAGGAGAGTGAGGGCAACATCCATGCAGCGAGGGAAGTTTATAGAGATGCAATTTCCAAGTATGAGAAGAGGAGGCGTTTGCGTAGCACTTTCCGATCGAAATCACTGAGCGAGGAAGACATGTTTGACGCGTCATCATTGGTTGACGAGGATGGTAATCAGTACTCGAGAAATTATTCTGGAGACAAGTGGGTCAATGTGTTCAAGTCTTGGGCTCGCATGGAAGAAATTCACGGTACATACGAGACTGCGCACATAGTATTCAGCAAGGCTGCAAGACTATTCCCTAACAATACGAGCTTATTACTCCAATGGGCTGATGTCCAGTCGGACCATGGTGAGGATGAAAAGGGAAGATTGTTGTACGAAGCTGCATGTCAACGTGCAGGGGATGGAAGTGCGAAACCATACCAAGCTCTTGCAGAGTTTGAAANCACTCGAAGCGCATCTTCTAAGAGATGTTGGGCCCTACTTTCATTGCCCAAATGGGATCGCTGATGGCAAAAACGGCCTGGCTACGCTATTCCATACCTGGGGCGTCTGTGAATACCATTTGGGCAATGAAAGTAGGGCCCAACATCTCTTAGAAGATGCGCTTCGAGTGACTGGGCCTGGGGAAGCCGATTCGACCATGCGCTCATTGATTCTATACTCAATGGCACGGCTTGAGCTCCTGCGAGGCGAGCTCCTCCTTGCTCAGCACTGCATCGGTCTCAGCCTCAAGGAGAATTTATTCCCTGGTGGGAACTCGCTGATTTGGAAGTTGTGGGCTGAGATAGCCCAGAAAATGGACAACAAGGAACTCGAGAAGAGATGCAAGGAGCAAGCACTCCTGCGATGGGAAGAAGAGCGAGGTGGAACCGTGTCGGATCTGTCACGACTGCTCGGATCTAGGGGTTCCGAATCATCAAATCGGCTCCCAGAGAGAACTGGATCGGTCATGAAGGATATGTTCCGCAAGACTCCATGGTACAGCAAAGTTTGTCAACCAAGTGGCAGAATGGACAAAGGCTGGTACAGGGGTGCAAACTTGTGGAAGCTGTAAATAGAATAGAAACTCTTGTATGTAACAATTAGTAGAACATAGAACCAATCTTTTATTGGATCTCTAAGTTATCATTTCCTGCCCAGCTTTCGTTACATTGCCAATCTCTACTAACAATAATATCATAAGACACCACAACCTACAATCTTCACATCTACAGTGGGCCTCCCCCTCTTTGTAAAAATAGAAGTTGCAATATCATTAACTACCTCCATCCCCTCCTTGATCCTCCCAAAGGCTACAAATCGTCCATCTAGCTGTGGGGCACTTGTTGTAGTGATTAAAAATCTACTGTCATTCCTATGTACTCCTGGGCTCATCATAGAAACAATCCCTGGTCCGGTATGCGAAACTAGAAAGCCCTCATCCTCAAAAGCAAAGGGCGAACCACTCGTTCCTACATCTGGATGACAACGACCACCCGTCCCATCATTTGATATTACATCTCCCAAACACAAACCAACTGTCTTTTCAATTTTGTACAATGAGGTGGACTCATATCCATTCTCCTTCTCCTGACACAAGAGCCGGAAATTTTCTGTCGTCTTGGGCAAGGCTGCCGATGCTAATTCAATCACCACACGCCGTGCCTCTTCCCCGCCCACGGATATATCCAGATATGCCTCATTATTATTATCGCTATTAGCATCTTTTTTGTTCATTGCAAAAACGTCATCGTTCACTTGATTCAATTCTTCATTATTTCGATAATGCCATCGCCCTTGCAAATGTCTCCCTCCCAAACCGGCACGGTATTTCTGTAGCCAACCATGTCCTCGCGCCCCCCTTGTACCACTGGCCATGCATCGAATAGATGATGAGGCGGCTGAGGCAGCTATTGCTGGATTTCTTCTTGACAGAAGTATTGCCTTGGAAGCGCTAGTTCGTACCAGGTTGTTCATCATGAGATGTTTCACTTACTTATGTTCGATGTGCTTTGTGCTTTGCTTTTGCTTCTCTTTTTTTTTCTCTCGTCCCTTTCCCTCTCTATCTTCCTTCTTCTTCTCTAGAGAGGGGCGTTCCAGTTCCACGTGGCGGCGCACGAGGAGAACTAACACAAAGAAGGAACCAACAAAGAAGAACACAAGCAAATGCAAGGAAATGCAAAGCAAAAAATGCAATGGATGGACTGCATTTACTTAGGAAAAGGAATAAAAACAACTCAAAATGACAGCTCATTATTGGCATACACATACGCATACGCATATGCAGCGTGTTCTACTCATTAGTTTCCTAATCATCTCTGCATTCGTAGGTAGTGAAAGTAGTATCTCATCAGATAAGCTGTCTCGAACTGCATTGTTCGGAGTTCGCGGCGGTGCATTCTTTGGTTTTGGCAGAAGGCAAAGTAGTAATAGTGGTGGAGGAGATGATGATGATGACAATAATAGTAGAAACAACAATAGCAACGGCAGCCCCAAACGCTTCCCACCAATGTCACAAGATGAGATAGAAGAAAAACTCAACATNAGCAACGGCAGCCCCAAACGCTTCCCACCAATGTCACAAGATGAGATAGAAGAAAAACTCAACATACCGGTTTTTGGGCTCACCGATGCTCATGGGAATGGTGTAATTCTAAGTGAAAATGGGAATAACATCTTTCATTTCTTCTTTAGCAGACATATGGCAGATGCAGCCCTGAAAGCAGTAACAGCAGCAAATGCCGAAGCTCCGGAACTACATGTGTCAGCGTTTCATTTGGGCAAGTGTTGGTTCAAGCTCATAAAGGGTGAGAAAATGTTCAAGTTACAAAAGTATGGTGGCAAAAGCACAAACGGTGAAGATAGTTCTACTTCTACAAAACCCGTCCAATTCAGGCTTGTTCCCAATTCTAAAGATTTGTTGGGAGCTAGAATACTCACTGGATTAAAACCAAATGATGTTGAGGAACTGAAAGAAGCAATCGACACTCCAGATGCCCCAAAGGCAGTTTCGATAATACAAAAGGCAAGCAACGACGCCCACGGCTTCACGAATGCCTTCAATCAAGTGCCCGTGTTTGCAATCGCACAGATGCGTGTTCGGAAAAAGAACGAGCACGGTGAGCCGATAGGAGAGCCTTTACTGCCCTTTCATTTGAGCACAAAGACCATGTCAGACACTTGGAACGAATTTACTAACCATTCTCCGCAGTTTGAGAATGCAGAAGCAACTCTCCAATTAATTGAATTGCACAAAATGATAGAGATGATGCAGAATGAGTCAGATTTTGATTTCAGAAGTATTGTTTTCATCATTCCTTCGTATGACCAAGATGAACCACCGAACAACGAAGACACAGATGATGGTAGCGATGACGATAACGGCGGCGGTGATAACGGGATGAGAGCTGATAGTAGAAGCTACGATGAATGCGATATTGAGCCATATGTATCAATGGAAGTATTTGCCGATGCACCTGGCTACAACTCATTGGTTCAACTATGAGGAGCTGGGTATAACTGAACACTTACAAATGACTCGGAGACAGAGGAAAAAAGTAATGTAATATTTCTATTTTTTACATTTCTCAATTATTGAACTTGCTCCATCAAGGAGCACGTGCGCCAATGTCCGTAATTAATCGTAACACCTCAATACACTGAGCTGTTGAGAACGATGGCGACTCCTTCAAGCCTTCCCTAAAACAGCGATTTACTTCAGCAGCTTCATATGCAAGTCCTTGACTATTGCAAAAGTTAAATGTTCCTTCTTTACCGTCATCAGATTGCAGTAGCGTAGTAATCTCAGTTGGTAATGGAAACTCGTATAACTTTGGTTCGGACCATTTCTGACTGCCCAGGCCCGTCATTTTTGTCACTGGATGCAATGGAAGATATCAGAGCAGCGCGTAAGATTTAGCGTCAATGTGCGGCGTGGCGATGAGAGAAATGAAAAAGGAGTACACTTACCTTTGACTGTTGTCGGACACCTGATGTCGAGGAAGATGCAGTTTTTCCATCAATTAGTCTTGACGAAATCTCACACTTTAATGAATAATGACAATTTACAAGCAATAAGCAATATGTACGTACCAAAATGGGAATGGAATTTCAATAACTCCTCCCGTTCCATAAATTGTTGCTGAACGATCTGAGCAATGAGCCAGAGAACACTCAAATGATCCCATCTTCTTCCCTTGAAACCCAATAATAGCCGTCACATGCTCATCGTTTCCACTTTCATGGATTGTGCGGCATGCTCCTCGGACCATCGGCTCACTAGCTCCTGGATCTCCCAGTGCCCATTGTAAAAACTGTGCACAGTAAATCCCAGTCTCAAGTAAAGCGCTACATGACCCAGCACCATCATTTTGACAGAAACTAGCACGTGCTGATCGAATCTCTCCTATCTCACCAGCGTCAATGAGATCTCTAACCTTTTGCATCGCAGGGAAGAATCTAGACCACACTCCATGAACGCACAAGACATTCGCTTCGTTGGCAGCATTAAATATTTCTTTTGCAATTGTATCATTTGGAGCCATTGATTTTTCACAAAGAACAGCCTTCCCATTCTTAATAGCTAGAAGGCAATCTTGTGGATGACGCAGAGATGGTGTAGCAATGTAACATATATCAACATCCTTATCTGATGCTGCCTCTTCATATGAACCATACTGTCGAGGAATACCCCATCGGTCACCAAATCTGTTCGCCCCCGCCACTGTTCGACTTCCGACGGCCAACACATCACAATGAGGTAATTGTTTTAGTATTTGAACCATATCATTGGCAATTGCGCCAGTTCCCAATATGGCCCAGTTAACCACCGATTCTGGCATCTTATTATTTGTCTTTTGCGTGGTAACTCTAGAGAAGTAGAGAGAGACTGAACTGCAGAAGATAGATAGATGATAGGTTCATCTGTGCGTCCGAAGACGAAGACAAGCAGCAAATTTATGTCAGAGTCAATTTGCTGCTCCGCTCCTTGGACCTTGGATAAGAAGTCGAAGTCAGGTCGAAGGACGTGAAAGATATTTTTTTGAGGTCGTGCGTCGTGCGAGGTCGTGCGTCGTGCGTCACTCGGAATACTGGACCCCCTTCAATTAACCAGGTGAATATTCCCCCCATCGCTCCTTCAACAAGGGTTTGCTTGTTGCTTGAGCAAGAACATATGGTAGTAAGTATATAGTGCCCCTTCGGTGCACTGCGTCTTCTTAGAAGATAGAAGACAGTCAAATTTAAACCCTCCTATCCCTCTGCCATTTTTTATCGTCGCTGGGCGGGAACCACACATATTGTTGGCTTGAGACGAAGTTACAAGTTACAACTCTCCCGCAGAGCAATAACTCTCTCTCTCTCTAGACCGCACAAAAAAGGATTCCTCTAGAGAGATAGTTTAGGATAGTTCCATCATAAGAGATACTCCTCCAATATCATCATCGATAATATTATCTACAATGAGTTGCATCGCTCGCCGTATCTTCACCTCTTCCATAGCCCGATTACCTCCTTCAAAATCAGTGGCGTCATCTTCACTGCGTTACCGGTGCAAGTCTACCTCGGATGCACCTGCCGTAAAAAATGCAGCGACTGGTGAAGTAGCCTCTAATGCATCGACGGCAAAAGTATCAGCCGATGCCGCATCCAGCAGCAGTAACAGTGCTGCTCCTCCCATAGGCAAAACTGTCGCTGCTATGTCACTTGCAATTGCTACAGTTATGGGCGGTGCAGCAGCAGCAGAGGTAGCTACGGCACCATTAGTTCCAACCTTTGATCCAAAGAAAGAAAGATTTGACCAATCTTCATTCATTGGTCGTTTATCTAAGATGCTTTTGGGGTGTGATCCGTTTCTATTGACATACAGCGACGAGAAAGTAAGAGAGTACAAAGCTATGGTCGACAATTACGAGTTTTTGCTAAAGAATTTACCCGACGGAGTTAGTGAAAAAGAAATGAGTCGAAAGTTATGGGAAGCACAGCGCATTTCTTCCGCAGCATTGCATCCAGATACAGGTGACACTATTCCTCACCCATTTAGAATGAGTGGGTAAGATATTATGATGTGCTATGTTATGACTTTTTCACTTTCTCCTCTCTACAATTCTTACTTAACCCGAAACTACTGTTTATTTTCAGGTACGTGCCTTTCAATGGGCCAATTTGTGTTGCCATGGTGGCATCGACATCAACATCAGCTTTGCTCTTTTGGAGTTGGGTTAATCAAAGTCAGAATGCACTAGGTAAGAAGATAACATTGTTTAAGTACGAAATGAAACTTGTTACCAGGAAAGATATACTCATAACCCCTGTTTTAACCGGTTCTAGTCAACTACTACAACCGAAATGCATCATCTGAAATGACAAATGAAACGCTGATGAAGTCTTATAGCGCCGCTGTCGGATCAGCACTCACTGTGGCTTTTGGATTGGCAACATTCATTCAAAAACGCTTCAGTCCTGCACAGGCTAAACGAATGATGAAATTTGTAGCATTCCCTTCTGCAGTTGTTGCATCAAGTTTGAACTGCTACATCGTGCGTAGTCCAGAGATAGACACAGGAGTACCGCTCGTCGATGCCGATGGCAGTAACGTGTTGCCAAATGAAACCTCAAAAATTGCTGCCGAACGCGGTGTTATCTCAACAACAATGTCACGTGCTTTGCTTCAGGCACCGGTCTACTTCCTCCCTCCCATCTTAATGAGTACATTTCCTCCTATAAAGAATGCGATAGCGAGGAGTCCGATATTGAGCGTACCTATCACAACCTATCTTGTACTTGTTTGTTTTGGCCTCGGGCTTCCTGCCTCGGTTGCTATTTTCCCCCAAATGGGAGAAATCAAAGTCGAGGAAGCTGAGAAGGTTTATCAAAACTTGCGCGATGAAGATGGAAAACCTCGCAGTGTCCTTTATTACAACAAGGGCTTGTAATAATCTTAACTAGCTCGAGGGAGGTGCCGGTTCTTAACAGTATTAAGAGTTGTTTGTTACATACCGCGACATATACCTCTATCTTTTGGTACCATATATACTTAGATCCAAACCCAAACCTTGATTGTACTGAATAATACTACAGCATAGCTTTAGTAGAGAGATAGAGTACATATATATCCCGGAGACCCAGCACCAAAGTCTTCTTTTCATCTCGCAAAAGGTTGCACGTGTAGCTGTAGCGCTATTGTCACTCTGCAGTAACTATCAAAAAATCCAATCTGAGTAGTGTAACTTTGACCTTTTTGGCTTGTTTAGGTATGAATATTCATAACCTTTTGAAAAGTAGAATTTTCAAGATTTTCTCAGACCGCCTCCAACGTAGGAATTAGTTTGGTGGGTCTTTTCTGTTGAGTACCTACCCTCAAATGTAGGAATTAGTATCTTCCTTACAAGGCACAATTGTGGCGCGAGTCTCATTTTTGGCGGCGAGATGCTTGGCGCTTGGCGGCGGTTGGATTCTCTTGCCGCTCACTTGAGGAAATATCCAATGACAAAAAGCAACTCGCCCTCCCTGTGCTCTCATAAATAATTCACACTGTCGCCGAGCACATCCAGCAACAGCCACCCAAACAACAATGAAGTTCAGTCTCCTCGTCCTTGCAGGCGCTTTGGCCTCCACTAACGCCAGTAGCAACAAGCTCTCTACTACTCCCCGTCGATTGGAAAATGATGATGGTGGTAATTGGGATGATGTTTGGGAAGACAGTGAGATAATTACAGCCAATAATGTCATTACCTTCGAGAAATGCTTTGGTTTGATTCCACAGGATAATGCCGANGCCAGTAGCAACAAGCTCTCTACTACTCCCCGTCGATTGGAAAATGATGATGGTGGTAATTGGGATGATGTTTGGGAAGACAGTGAGATAATTACAGCCAATAATGTCATTACCTTCGAGAAATGCTTTGGTTTGATTCCACAGGATAATGCCGATGAACTCGACAATGGCGTCCTACAAGAAATCAAGGCCGGTCTCGCCATGCCCGAGACTTCCGCCGTTACCGCCTTCATCACCACTGACACTACGGATCCCACTGGAAGGATTGTTCTTTCCGCCGGAAACTACCTCGCTGCCAAGATCAAGGCCGCTGCTCTTGAAGACAAAATGTTCTGCAATGTGTGCAACGATTACAAAGAACATTGCCAGAATGCCATGAACTACAACAACTACAACCAGAACGCTCAGAACGGAGTAAGTGATTGTCTCATCATATCATTATTTTGTTGACATTATTATTTTTCATCCCCTTTTCATGATATACCTGACTGTCATCCTAACTTTTTATTTTTTTTTCTCCAACACGTGTGAACATAGAACGCCAATGGTAATGGGCGCAACCTCTTTTATGCACCAGATTGTTCCGAGTGCTCATCTAAGTGCTGGGAAAACAATTCCTACGACGCCAACGTAGAAATTGCCGCCAAGTTCGTGGAGGAGGCCGCCAAGTGCATGGAAACTGGTTACAAGGACGCAAATGGTAACGAGTACTGGATCGGTGTTGCTTGCGGAAGCTCAGGAGATGCTGTTGAACTTGCCCCTTACTTGGATGAAGATTGTATCATCGAGTCCAAGAAGAGTGTTTCCACCGTTCTTTCCGACATGGGAAACTACAATGGTTTAGCCATTTCATCGGTGTTGAGCTATGTCTCATCGTTTGCGCAGAACGCTTTCGCCAACCCTTACACTTCCTGCTACGAACCCCTCTACGACGACCCCGAAGAGGAAAATCAGGAGGATGAAAATGGTTACAACGACAAGTATAACTACGAGAACTATGTGACTTCCCAGGTGTCACAGGAGTGCAAGTGGATTGTAGGCAAGTCAAGGTTTGTCTCTGACTGTAACCCCAACCAGCAGGAAGAACAGGAAGCCGAGGAATATAACTACCAATGGTGGAACATTGACGTACAAAATCCCCAGGACTTGGACGAAGTTTGCTCTGTCATGAACGCCAAGTTGTCAAAGGGCGAGGACACTTGGGGATATTTCTACAATGAGAAGGACTCTGGATCTCTCTACCAGAGGGACAGAAAGGGACATCTCGTCGGTTCCGCCTCTTCTTCCAACAAGATGCATGGAGGGCTTATTTTCCTCATTGTTGTCCTTGTTATTGGTGCTGTCGTTGCCCCCGTCGCATGGAGGATCAAGAAGAAGAGGGCCGCAGCCGCCAACGGCGACACCTCTTACCAAGGAGGAACCATGGCTTAAGTTTCTCTGACTTGTGGGCCTCCATAGTAGTTTTGGTTGCCTCCGTGCCTGTTATTATGTAGCAGTTATTTAGGTGATAAATATATTAGTTTAATCTCGTTGGTCGACGACTCAGATATGATGTAATTAAAAGTGGAATCAATTCCTAAGTAAGCTAGGTAAGTCCTTGCCACGAAGAGGGATACACCTCGATTCGAAGCGGTCTCGAGAGGATCTTGGACCTTGGACTTACTCCGCAAGATAGGTGTCTCAGAAGCTCCTTCTTCCAAAAAAAGGAAGCTTGTTCCAAGATCACCTCACCATTCCCCATGCATTCACCATCATCAAGATGTGCTCTTGGTTGTTATTTCCGCATGCATCAAAGAAGGACTATATATATTATGAGCAATGATGAAACAACACCAACAACACCACCAGCAGCAACACCACGAGCTAACACCAAACGTTGTGTTGGCTGACACGTTTCCAGCGAAAGCTCATCTACTCATTTCGTATTTGACTCAAGTCAGCCCAAAAGTTTGTTCCTTTTCTGAAGATGGGACTTCTTTTTATGTATACGATCAAGCAGAGTTTGCCCAGAGCCTACCTCAATATTTCAAGCATAGCAATTATGGATCTTTTGTGAGACAGCTTAATCTGTACGGGTTCAACAGCTCTCGGTTGAAGGATAAGAACGATGTAGTTGAGTGGAGACATGAAAACTTTCAGCGCGACCGCAAAGACTTGGTCAATGAAATCAAGCGAACTAAGAAGTCGAAATCGTCCAGGTCCAAACCATCACATATCCATGTTGAACCGCGGTCCACTTCACCGGGCATGCCATCCTACTCGGATGATGCGGCATCTTCAAGTGTTGCTGATAGCGATGCAGTTGCTTGTCCTGTAAAGAGAAGAGTATCTGGTACAGATTACGAGTGGCTGGCAGCAGAATTTGCAGTCCTTAAACGACAAAATGAATCTCTTGAACGCAAGTTGGATAAAATTACCACAATGTTTGAAATCACATTGAGGATAAGCGAACATAGGGAGCATCCTGGAGAGAAGCGGCGCCGTAAAGTTGCGTCTGACTTCCAGTATAATACCAAAGAAGAGGAGAAAATATCGGATACAGATACACATCATATGGAAGTTATTGAACCAGTTCCATACCACGATGCGGCAAGAAAAGGTAATGCGAGTGACAATGAAATAGGTGACTCGCTTACAGCTTTCATTGACATCATGTTGAAAAATGAAGACGGGTCACAAGCACTGGAGCACGACGTCAGAGTTGCATCTTCTGAAAACACTGACGACGAATGTGGTGTTGCTAGAGCATCCGCAACATCAAATAATAATGCTTCATATATCACTGATCTTGACAATCATTACGAAGACGAGCTCATGGAAGAGGCTCTCAACGCAAATCTTCCCGATTCCACACTCAACACTGACGGAGACTTATTTTGTTCAGACGAGAACGAACCATCAATGCATGATAGCTCAGAACAAGATATCGTTACAATCACGAATGCTGCCCAGGACAAAGCTGATGGACCGGAACCAGTTGAGGTGATCTCCTCACCGAACGTTCCATCATATGAAGTAGTAGGAGATATCGAAGAAGCAAATGTGCCGATTGGCGTTCATGTTATATCGGCTCATGCACAGCTTGTTGAGGAAGATGACAGAAATGAAGAGAGAAGACTGACAAATTGGCACACCGGTCTCTTTAGTGAGGACAGAAGACACAAGAAAAGAGTTATCTGTCTCTTGGGCTTTCTTGTGTTTGCAGTTATAGCCATCGTTGTTGTTTTCCCT
>JALLBI010000878.1:0-11163 GCA_036940125.1 Mediolabrus comicus
CAATGCATTATCTCACAGGATGAAGATATTGAACGCCATCTGATAGCGAACGACCATCACCAATTGGTATATCGACACAAGAAGAGGAAGGGGATATGAGTACAGTGTCTGTACAATGTCGAGTGGCAAGATGTGGGGGTTGAAAACGGGTGTAAAACAATGTTTGATGCAATAAAAAAATGCATTTCCAAGGAGCTCCCACCTCTAACTTGCTGGCTTTTGTGTTGCTAGGGGATCTACCAAGAGAAAATTCTGCATGATGATAAACAGAATGCTGTACGGCAGGGTGTACATATACGGTTGAAGGTCGATGAGGAATAGGGTTTTGATTTATGGTTGTGGGACATTGCTGCCAGTTTAAGTAAGATTGGAAGGCTGATGTGATGTGGTGACATACATGGACAGGCAGTACAAGATGCAAGTCGAAAATTATTTTGTGTTGATGCAAGAGGCACGGCTGACAAAATCAAGGCAGGGCTGGGATGAAGAGCTAGAGAAAACGCCAAGATGGAAGCAGAATTTCTTTCACCTGTGGCAAAGTTTTTAGTTTTGATGGAGATTGCTCTGGGCCAGCAGGAGAAGCAGGAAGGTCTACCATATCCTTATTGTTCAGCGCACCCCATAGAATTAAAATAATCACCTGTGAAGAGTGGTGTAAGCATGTGTTGGTATAAAGGATGGCGTAGTCATTATTTTCCTAGCTTTAGACTTATATCTGTAGTATTCAGTAAACAACGTGAACACTTGTTCAAACCATGTTTACTCTATTTCCCTTCTTATTTCCCCACCCCCCCTAAATTTATTCTTCCAAATAATATAAAAATACAATAATTCGACGTAGTTGTTTTTCCCTCCCAGAATCCAAGAAAAGGACCACAGGTGGCAGAAAAACGAAGATATGGGTTCTGAGCATATAAGCGAGTCTCAAATACATAATCTTCATTTCCCTAACCTTTTTAAAACTCTCATCTCTCATCCCCTCTCCGCAGCCTCCTCTTTCTTTTGTTTTTTACTCCACCGAGGCCACCACATCACACATAATTCCCCTCTCAACCAATTGTTCCTCATAACACTCGGCAACCTCCTGATTATACTCCCCCACCTTGGCAATACCATTATCATGAGCATCCTGCATGGTATGGTATGCACGACTTTCACACAACCCTACCACTTGGACTAGACAAACTGCGACATATTCTCGAGTGTTGATATTATCATTGTAGATACGGAGGATCCAGTCGGAATTGGGTGCATGTTCAGAGTCTGTGGAATGGTATGGGTCGGTAATGGAGGGGGTGAGTGTTGGACGGTCAAGGGTGGTGGAGGAAGAACCCACGGTCATGTGTAGCGGTGTGGAGATGATGACGTCGGGTGTAGCGGTGACGTGAAGAGGGGTCGTTGGAATAACTCGGCGTGATGTTGTTGATGATGATGATAGGGAGGAGGAGGGTGGAGTAAAGGCGGTGACAACTCCAGCACCAATAGCAAGAGCTGCTCCGAAAATCTTGACAGGCTTAACCATTGTTTATGTGTTGTGCGTTCAAGTAGATTCGCTAACTTCAAGTTGGAAGTATCTATTGTATTATTTGAGTCTGCAGGTGATCGACTCTAGTCCAGCGCTTGGGAAATTGTTAGATAGCAACGTCGGTAGTAACGCGGAGTTTGTAAGCGTTCTGAGTTGGCCGGATGGTAGGTTGGCCGCAGTGTCTCTTGGCGTTGTTGTTGTGGAGCGATGTTCATGAAGCAGAGGAAGGAGGAAGCGAGGCTTCTTTCGTTTTTTTTGTTGTGCGTACGTAAGCCTTCTACATAGCATGGAATTAGTATTAGATCTAAATTTTGGCGACCCTAAAATAATGGGTGGTCGTGGGTTGTGGGCAGCCAGCTGCACGATGTTCCTCGCTCGCAAATGCAAAGGAAACGTCTTTTGCCAAATAAGTTCAACCTATGTACCTAGAGAGGTAGGTACCCTCCTATCCTACGTGTCTGTGGATGAGTGCCGGTTGGTGTCAGCGATGATAACTCTCGCTAAAGAAAGTTTTTGAGGGTGGACTGCATGCACTTGAGCGCTTCGACGAGCCATCAGAACTTTTTTGATGGCACTGTAAACAGCTGTGAGATACAATAGAGGAGCAGGCGCTCTCTCAATAGGACCTCAATAGAAGGCAAGCAAGCGTGAAATATACACAGGGACAGGAGCATAATGTGTACCGAAACTTTGACATCATTCAGAAAAAGAACATCAGACCAATTAGTATCAAGCGCAGGTAAAATCTCACCATCTTCATCAACAAGCCACATTGGGATAGGTCACTTCACAGCTAAGAACACTTCACCTGGAACGATTCTACAAAAACACAGCAGTATCGACGCCTGTAAATGTTTAATTGCCGATGCTGGTCTTGAAAGCTTCATTCGATTGGTTGTTGAACCACTCGACCTTACGCTTCCGAATTCTGTTCGATTCAATATGAATGGGAATGGTCGGATGCAGTCATGGGAGGATGTTTACCTAGCCGAGTCGGTGTACACCAAATGCCTGGGTATATCGAAAAGAATCTACCAAATGCATTCGTATACGCATATTTCATCGAGGAGATTGGCATACTACATTCTGGAAGAACACAATGAACGATCAATATCATTCTTGCCGGCATTTGATTTTTATGTTCTTGTATTCTGCTATTATAATGAAGACAATCAAGTGACTGAGGTGGATGTTCAGTACGATCAACTGAGTTTCTTTTTACATTGTATGGGACTAGCTCAGATACATGCTTGGTGTGTGGAGACTGTGATCACGCCTCTTGCTGTTTTGTGGGCAAAAACTTACGTTAGGTCTGGGTTGGTCAATCCATTCACATTCATGTTACAGTTGATACTATTTCCAATAATAGTCATGTATTGCTTGGGTTTTCTGCCTTCTATTGTTTGATAGTTTGGATGATTGAATGATAATTACACTGCTATTTGGTTTTGCGCTACTATTTGTACATAGCTAGATTAGGAAGAAGATTAGAAATATAAGTATATGTGTTGTCAATGAAAGTTGTCTACAACCTTGATTAGATAATTATTCTCGTTTTCACTTAACGTTATTTTTAACATCAACAACATAAAAACATGGGCGTTTTGATTCGGGGCATCCTACTTGGCTATTTTCAGAGTACCATCCAAGACACGCTTCCAAATAAAGCTTCCTCCTCCAGCTTCGTCCTCCTCATCATCTTCTCCAACATCATCATTTGCAGTATCACTCCAACTGCCCAATTCACTCTCCATCATTGGTCTACGCTCAAACGTTGAAGCCTCTTCGCGTGCTCGTTTGATTCGAAGTAATGATCCTGATAACTCACTTCGTACTCCTTCTCGAGCACCACGTAACAAGGAAGTTTGGATTGCCGTTACAAGCGATGCTGATTCTATCGATGAATGCGCCCACTGTGAAAACACTTGTAACGACTTAGAGGGAGGTGCACTTTCGGACACACAAGTGATGCATACATCCATATTCGTCGAATTATATGATGAATTCTCCATTCCCTCTGTCTTGCACTGCTCAAGCAACAGTGTGAGCTCGGCAATGATATCAAAATCATACTGGTGCTTCTCCAAACAAGGTGCTAACACATTGAAGAAAGTTATTATTTGGCTCAATAGGGTAGCGTTTAGCTCTCCGTCATTCCCCTTTATGGCGACATCTAATATTATCCGCAGATGTTTCAGAACATCTTCTAAGACTTGTTTGTTGTGACGATATCTTGTACTTGAAATGATCTCGTTTGCTGCGTAAGACAATATTGGCAGTAGACGGTCAGATAATATGAAAGCAATTGCAGTATGATGAACATCATAAAGACTTACCTATCTCGAGGGCGAGACCAAATTCAGACATGTTAGTGCTAGCATCCATCAGAAATGGCAAGTCTCGATAATAGAGTATACTGCTGTCAGAATCCCGTGATGCAATGTGTATGAAATCTTCTCGATTCTTATTGGTATGTTCTGACAATAACATCAAACACCATTCCTGAAGGATATTAAAAGAACATACAAAAAGCAGTTGGTTAGCAAATGAAAGATTTGGCAAGTAAAAGTAAGATGTTAGCTAATGCAACACTCTGTGTT
The DNA here is from genome assembly GCA_036940125.1 of Mediolabrus comicus. Lineage (NCBI taxonomy): Eukaryota > Bacillariophyta > Thalassiosirophyceae > Thalassiosirales > Thalassiosiraceae > Mediolabrus > Mediolabrus comicus. The sequence goes on from JALLBI010000878.1 coordinate 4,126, forward strand.
TACCTTCACGAGTTCTTTATCACGCCTTGCTGCATCATTGCCTTCCTCATAATGTAAAAGAGACGACATGTACTGGAAATAGAAAGAGCGAGAGTTCTCCATAGTATTCATTTCTCGAACACACCAGGGTTGTAACTCAGGGTAGGCGGATACCAATAGAGATGTGATGTCAAAAACACTCTCTGTAGAGGATGACAGGATCTCCAACAGAGCTGACAACATTTGCTGTAGAGCACGTAAAACAAAGAAAAACGGTGAGAACAGGGTAGAGTGGTTTGTGATGAAGAGGGATTTTGTATCAACTTACCGGCTCGTAGAGAATGAGCATATTTTCATTTGCCTTCTTCAAATGTTTCAGCGATTCCTTATGACGAGCATCATTCTTTGCGACTTCCAAGAGCTTCTCGATCAATAGCCTCGAACGCATCTTTCCTGCAGATACAAAACTTTGATGTAGATCAAGGTATGCTCCATGCGTGTCAATCAGAGCTGCTAATTCTTCCTCAGCATTTAATGTTGCGCATTTGCGAGTGAAGTAAAACGTAACCAACCGGCACGTTTCGGTACGTGTTTCAGGGTCCAACTCCATCTCCTCAATGACCTCTCGAAGATTGCGCTTCTCTTTTTCCCTAGGTGTTAGGGTCTTCATTGTACCAATACTCCCACTTGCCATTGAGATTGACATGTCATCTAGGGTGGATGCGCCTATGCTAGCATCGGCATTGCCCCCAGACTGTTTCTTTGGCCATAATGCCCGTCGCTGCTGATGAGGGAGAGGGCGAAAGGTCTTCAACCACACCACTAAGGCTTCTTTCAACAAGAATTCAGTTGCATTTTTGATATCATCGCTGCTACCACTGAGATTCCTTGAAAAAGAGACGGATTTACTTGTTCCGTCTAACTCGTTGTCGATGAAGATTTGGCCGGGCAACGCATCAGTTGATAAATGATCCACTAAGTCATAAAGCATCGCAGTCATTTCCCCCGGTGGCAGTGCCAAAGATCGCTTCTTTTTTCCAATTAAAGTCGTGACATAATCACCAAACAAGAAGGCATCGAAACTGGTCGGGTGGGATTCCTTTGTTTCAGACTGAGAATCCGTGATTGGAGTACTTGCAGTCCTTCCACTACTTTCTATCTCAGTGTCATGCGCATATACCCCCAATCGTTTCATTACATTCACCTTCCACGAGTCATCATTGGCTGCCAAATCTACCAAGCGACGATGATCACACTCTTCGGCACTCTCCCCACTCATATCAGCTGCGGACAATGCATCTGCAGCAATAGAAGATCTTTCCTCCTCTATCACAGCACTATCTCCACGATGCCATCGTCTTTTACTCGCACCCGTACGTATTGACGCAGTTCCACAAACACGAGATGCAACCTCCATGGGGTCTTCGTCGGCATACAAGCCTTCTACACGGCGGTCTTCCGATTCGACTAGAGAGACTAAATATTTGGCATCATTCATAACTTTTGAACCACGTTCTAGCATTTGCCTACGTGCCTCGATAGGATTTATGTAGGTGTCAGCATCGTCTATTGGCATGGGTGGTGTCGGTGGACGTAATAAGACGGGAGCTTCATTGTCAAGTGAGAAAAACTCGCTCGTATTACGATTGCGTATCCACTGTCGATCACGAGCTACCTGTCGTGCAATTCGTTCTTGCAGTGTTAGCGGTACAACATCTGGTTGAGGGGATAAAAGTGTCATGCACTTCTTTACGTCTCCTTCAACACCATCATTCCCATTGTCCGTTTCCCCCGTTGTCGGTTTTCTCTCTGGGGTAGATGCTGTTTTCGAGTCTTGATGATGATAGTGATGATCATCCAAATGACCAAATAAAGGCATACCACTATGTTGATCCACAGCCATAAATGATGCAATACCAAATATATCTCCTGCAGCATCACCACCTCCTCCGCTTCTATTAGATTTATTGTATCGATCAAGTCCCAATCGCTTCCTCTGTTCCATATCCTCACGTTTTCTATCATCACGTGCCTTCTGTTCACGTAGCAACTCAATCCCTCCACCAAGCACTAGTCGTAACCGTACCTCACGTGAATATTCTCCACTAGTCTCATCAACAATTGGTTGACTTAATGGTTGTAATACCGAAATAATCCGATCCATCGGAGCCGGATTGTGAATGGTACCATTGATTAATGATTTGCCATTCACGGCAATGAGAATATCACCGGGAGATATTAACCCGTTACAGAGTTGAGCGGGACTAGCACGTCCATCGTTTAATGGGTCGATTGATTGGATGATAACTTTGCCCTGTAGGATGGTCAGTTTTAACCCTAGTGAAGTGTCTCCTATTATTTCTTCTTGCGGTAGTAGTTGTTGAGTGGGAGTTATTGTAGATGATTGCGGTTGTTGCGTAGGATATTCCGAGGAGTCATGATTGTACGAAACATTATCTGAAGCCGGTCGTTGCTTTTTGGAACCAGCAGTTGTAGATGTCCATGTCGACACAGCCGTTACCACAGATGATATTGTTGAATCATCCCCATCATGATGATGTGCTTTCCTCGACATCTGTTGCTGTTGTTGATGATGAGAATGATCATCATCATTCTCATCAACCGTACTCATTTTCTTCTTCACATGCTTCTTCACCGCCCTCCGTCGTAATATCAATTCAATTTGATTTTCCGGCAAATTCCGACGTCCCATTTTATATGGTTGGATTGTATTGTAATAATTCTCATTTAGGAATGCCATTTTGGGCAAATAGTGTTGTAATATTGGATCATCATTGATGTTTTTATTATTTTGGAGTGGCGTTGTAGTTGTAATTTCTTCATCATTGACATTGTTTGTAAATTTGTTGTCAAATTTGGCAGTAGCATTAGTAGCGGTGGCGTCAGCCTTTGAAACAGTCTGATGATGCTGTGGCTGACGATGAGATGATGAAGTAGAATTAGGTGCAGCGTTATCGGTTGCATCGGATTCTGTGATTAATGACGTCTCTTGTTGCTGTTCATCTTTTGACTCCTCTGAATGATTTTCTTCATGCTTTTGTTTGCTTTTTGATGAAGTTTTCTTCTTCTTCTTCTTTTGGCTCTTCTTTTGTTTAGATTTTCCCTTGTGCCTTCCCCGTCGATGATGACCTACATAATTATTATAATTATTCAATTCCGAGTATGACAGTGGCGAGGGCGGCGGTGACAAGTGATATGGCGAAGAAGCAATTGATGCATCATTGTGTATAATGGCAACATTGGTCCTTCTTTTTCGTTTGTGATTGTAATCAGTTTGTTGCCGTGCCGATTCTGCGTATGAGTCTACTGGTGGTGAAGATTTTTTAGTTTCATCTAATGATGAATTTTGATGACCACAACATGTTGTTGCATCATGCTGCTGACTTGTAGAGTTATTGTCACGATTAGCTGAAGAAGACGAAGGAGATAATGGCGATGACTGCTGATCTGATTTTCCATCTGTATTCGTATCGGCTTGCATCTCATCGTCATTGATTTGTTTTGAGTCATTATTTTCCTTGCGACCCAAAAAATCACTATTATCGTGCAGCTTTACCCTATTAGCGGCATCATCCGAAGAGCATATTTCAGCTGGATCTGTCACATTCTGCTGCTGCTGCTGCTGCTGGGATGATGGAGTTGGCACTGTCACTGTTGACATCTTGTGGAGTATCTACTCAGAAGCGTGCTCTATCATCAATCAACAGACACACCTATTGAGATCTCCATAAACACTTTGCCCTTTTTTGCAAAGATTGGACAGCAAACAATATCTAACGCTACCTCATTAACTTCGTGATGAAGACATCTTACTGAGCCTGTATGCTCGACCATCAGCTCAGCTTTGCTGTCAGCTTGACATAAGCGCTGCGGGCAATATATTATTCGGATATTAATATATTAGCAAGGGTCTTGTGTCTTGTTATTTAAAAGAATCATTATTTGACACACGATAGACGTCTCAAATCTGCATTCAAGAGTGAAGATGAAGAGTGAAAAGGATAACAGCGAAGAGCTATTTTTTCATTTACATAGTTGTAAATAGACCTACCATGACAAAAGAAAATCGCTGAATGTCGTCAGGTCATGGTACCCGTTAAGTATAAGACCTCTTAGCAGTCTTTGAAGAAGTTTGTGAGTTGATAGGATGCCAACGGAGCAACTAGTATTACATGATAGATTTACAGTCCCACATTCATTTATTTAACGGCGCTTTCCTCTTNCGCTAGAGGCATTGTTGATTGCCCCCGTTGATCTGATGTTGTGCCAGCAGAGGTCCGGAACACAAAACTGCTCCAACAACGAGAACGGTGGCAATCAACAATGCCTCTAGCGCCAAGGCAGCCCCGACAGTGTGCAGTATTAGGTCGACACAGCAAATGGACAGACCCGCCGTGAACATCCAGAGAGCATTCAGCGTCATGAGAGCCCAACCGGAGACATAAGCCAGCAGCGACTTGGGATTATAGACAGAATATCCAAAAGAGAAGGATGCCACAAGATTGACCTGTGCCTGGAGAAGGTGGACCCGTGCATCGCTCATGTCGTCCTTCATGAGCCCGTGCTCGTTCCAAAGTATGTACTGTAGGAAAAATGCAAAGGACAGTGCCACCCTCGATGAATCGGGTGGGACGGACCCACGAGATTCCAACCAGGTGACGGCACCTACAAAAAAGAAGCAAAGGTACAGGGTTAAGTGCGCCAGTTGATGAAACAGGCCAATCCCGTCGCGGTAGCCACCCCCAGCCTCGTAGATCATCCCAATGGAGGTTATGATAAACAAAATGATGCTGGTCCAACTGAGGAGGACGGTGTTGCGTTCCGGGATGTGCATGTCACAGAACGATTTGCCCCCCCCGTCGCCGCTACTGGTGGCGCTGCTTTGTAGTAGGACCAGTCCCCGACATCTTTTGAAGGTGAGGCCAAGAAAGAAACAGCCAAATCCAAAAAAGAAACTGGCTGGGATGGCATGGCCCTGAAATGTACCGGATCCTCCCATCTAATTTATTCGGATGGACTGATAGATGGTGGCGTGTGTTCGTGTTCTTCGCTCTGTTGATTAATTATTATGCCTCCTGCGTGATACAAATACAAATGAAACCAGTATTGTATTGTATTTCTTCCTGAGACCACCTCAAAGAATCGTCAATCGTCAGCGGCAGCCGGACCTGCAGTTGTTGTGTTGTTGATGACAACAACATCATCATGTTCCACCGCTGCTGCTGTGGCACAGAAAACCCAACTCTTTCACACCACCACGATACGTCACAAAACATGTTACATATCTGCGCCATTTTCAAAAGTCAATCAAATCAATAAATTCGAAATCGCCGAAGCCAGTATGGTACCATAGCGCAGCGTCATCGTCAATTGGTATACCATATCTATTTCCCTCTCCGATCTCCGAGAGGACCAGACACTCTATTATTATTGGCAGTTGCATTTGAAGAAGTTTGTAAGTTGATAGGAGGCCGGAGGCCAACGGAGCGACAGTGCCTGCCTTCATTTCTTGCATATATAGCAAGCAGGCAAAAGTATTACATCATACATATCATACATTCATCATGAACTACCACGCTCATGACGACAATACCCCGCAGCAGCGGGGCCAATTATCTCACACACTAACCGATACAACCAACGAGCCCATGCAAAACTATGACGGGACACATATGTGTAATCAAAATGGAGAATTGGTCTACAAATCACAATTTCTATCAACACATCCGTTATGGAGCGATTGTAAAGAGCGTGTAGGGTATGCTGGGAAGAAATTTACATATGTTTCAGGTGATGGGGTTATACGTACTATGAATGCTATTTTTGGACATGGTGCGTGCGTTGTCAATAATCTACTGTTTTGTATATGATTTTGCAATTTTTGGATGAACTCATTTTCAATCTCCTTCTCTCCTCACCACCAAAACAAAAACGATACACAACATAATAGGAGGATGGAGTTCTCAAATTCTCAATGAAAAACTAATCCAATCCGATAAAGACGAACGCAATGGACGCTGGTATGTCGGATACCTCGCCACAGTCCGTGTTACTTTACTCAACGGTGTCTCTCACGAAGATGTTGGGTCTGGTGAGGGTATCAACGATTCCAAAATCAAGGCACATGAAAAGGCATTAAAGTCAGCAATTACCGATGCTATGAAACGTGCCGCACGTCACTTTGGTGAACGGTTGGGGAATGCATTGTATGTGAAGGGGAATGGGATACGTACTGCACCGAAAACGAATCGAGATGCGTTGATGGAGTTGGAACGGAGGGATGCATTGAATTTATTTGGTGATCAAAAGATGGCAGTTTCACTTCGTAATGGCATGCGTAATGAAAGCAGCGGCGGCAACAACAACAGCAGCAGCAATGGTCATCAGAGTTTAGAGGAGAATGAAAGGGCTGTTGCTGCATTGGCTTCAACTTCAACGACATCATTATCAACAGGAGATGCTGCCAGTAGGAGCAGTAACAACAACAACAATAGCATCAGCAACAACATCAATACAAACAGATCAATGATGCAAACCTCTGCTGCTCGTCCTACACCGCATCCTCCTCAAAATCCATCTCCAATATTATCACGTGGGCGTGCACCACTTCTTGCCCAGCAGCAGCAGCATCACCAGGTGCAACAGGTACAGGTCGGAAATGTCAACGGGAATCAACAGAATAATCACCCACAGTACCAACAGCAGCAGCAACAGCAGCTTCAAGCAATGGCTCCACCGCCTCGACCAATGTACAAACCTCATGTCGGTAGCAATACCAACAGCAACAATAATACTAGCCAACACCAACATCAGCATACAGGAGTCAATATGACTTGTTCTTCATCTGATTCAGTGAAACGAGGGTTGGCGATGAATGATGGAGCAGGAGGAGATGCTTCTGCCAAACGACAGAAACTAAATCCGTACAATACCAACAACAAGGCACGATTGTCTGTGTAAAGGGTACAACGTTATATCTTGAAACTGTTACTTTTAAGCTTTAGCTTCTATCAACCCAAAACACAGCCACAATTGCAC
>JALLBI010000886.1:0-10791 GCA_036940125.1 Mediolabrus comicus
TCACATCGCGATTCATTCCTTCGGCATGAAACATTACAAACTCGTTCTACTTGGCGGTCCGTCAGTGGGTAAGAGCACATACATTACCAAACTCAAGAATGATCGTTTCCTCTCGGCGTATCAGCCTACGAGTGGAGTGGAGGTGACTTGCCTTGTCTTTAACACTAATTCCGTTCCCATCATAGTCCACATTTGGGAACTACCGGATGGTGCTGGAACGTTGAATGATGGTTACTTTGTAGGCGCTCATATGATCATGTTGATGTATGATGTTAACTCCAAACCTACGATGAAGGAGCTGACGGCTCGTCATAAGAGTGTTGTTCGTGTCTGCGGTGACGACGTTCCCATGGTATTAGTAGGGAATAAAGCTGAGTCCAACATCAACCGCAAGATGAGACAGAAGGAGAAAGATGTCGTTGTCAAGTTTTGTCGAAAGAAGAACTTGCAGGTAAGCAAGTACCTTTTATTGCTCTTTTTGCTGTTGTTTATTTGTCCTCCTCTCTAACCGTATTCACTCTCTCACACAATAATGTGCGCAGCACACTGAGATTTCACTCCGTGCATCAAAGTTAGGATTAGCTTTTGATAAGCCATTCCTTTACTTGTTGAAAAAGCTTACCGGAGAGAGCAGTCTCAAATTGACTGGGAAACAAAAGGGTGAACTCAAACCATCTACGCAACAGGCAGCATCGAATGATAAGAAGACTCCTGAAGCGCTGATGGCAAAGTACAAACAAATGAAGAAGAAGAGTCCAGCTGGAGCAAAGGACAAGTCCGCTGATATCTCCGTTGCTGCTGCTACTCCTCTACCAAAGGTTGACGAACAAGAAGGCTTTTGAATTGAATTCGCGTTGTCGCAAACGCCTTTTTGGTAAAAGTCGATAATAGCTCTACTAATATATAGATTATGGATTGTTAAGCAATTTGACAATCTCTAATGGTGTACCTAAGACTATGCCTTTCCTATCTTACTTTTCTCTATATCACCATCCAACTTTATCCCAACGCGTTGAATACACGCTATAGTCATACAAAATCTCCTCATCCTTCGCAATATTTCTAGTGGCATAAAATTTCGAAGAGTATTTATTCTTTGGTAGAACATTAACTTCCTCGTCAGTATTACCCTCATTCATCAAAATCGCAATATTTATTTCAAGCAGTAACATCATCTGTCCATTCTTTTCATACTGTTGTGTCCAAGCCCATTGTAGTACATCACATGCTGCCTCTCTTGGCAGGGCATGCAAGAATTTTCTCATTGAATCCCCATCGGGAAAGTAGACATCAGCTTTAGCTCCATCATGGACAAGCTCACCTTTCTTAATATCTCGTGATGCAAAGAGGCCTCGACCTTTACCGGGAGATAAGGCTGAATAGAATGGTTGCTTACCACTCTCATTGAGCGTATAACCTTCCGTGGGAAGAATTGGATCATCAAAGACGTGAGTCGGATCGACCTCTTGATTGTATGCATTACGCATAGCCTGCCAGTATTCCATGCTAGGAAGGCTCTGTGTTTCACCCCTACGTTTGAGTTCCCTCTGTAACTCCCTACATTTAAGCTTCTCTTTAGCCTTTTTCCTGCTCCATGTTTGCCAGTCATCATTTTTGTATATATCAGCAGTAGTGCTAGTTGGTCCACCTATCCCTGCTGTTCGTGGACTGTCACTTGAAGTACTAGTGGTTGACGGCATTCTTGGAGCAGGTATGAAGATGATGAGCACCAAATACACAAGTAATAGGAAGAGAGCAACTACCTTAGACCAAGCCCAGCCCGGGAACGTGAAGCGTGCTACCCCTACCCGCTTCAGGCGAGGAGCTTGTACCTTTGATTTCATCATCGTAGTTGCCTACTCCTGAATTTCAAATCTCTATTGTGGTAGATGAAGAGATAACTCGGACAACGGAATCCTGATTTCCTGTGTGCTGGTTCTGGTTGCTGGTGCTGGAGTCGCTAGCTTTCTTGGAGTAAGAAGTACCCAGTTCAGCAAATTCCCTGGTCGGCTAGATCAAAACTTAATACCCCTGTAATGATACAATCTATTGAAATGTGTAGTAAAAAAGTTATTTTCTCCTTATTAACCCCGGGGATATACTTGGGGCTCAGTCAACACTTCGCCTTTTTTGGTGAAAAATTCTCCGCCGTCCGCCGGCCACCAGTAGCATAGGTAGACAACAAACACCACCCTAACCACCAATAATATGCCCACCTGGGAGGGAATAGAGGATGNTAGCATAGGTAGACAACAAACACCACCCTAACCACCAATAATATGCCCACCTGGGAGGGAATAGAGGATGCCTCAACGGCTCTACCCCGTATCTGGTTAACACGTGCAAAGGACACCGATATCTGGAAGCCATTGCGTAAAATTGATTGCAAGGCCCTTAATGAAGATGCAGACAATGATAACGGTGTACTAATTGAGGGTGGTCGGGCCACGGCACATCCCAAGACGGGTCAAATTACATACAACTTTGTTGACAAACCACCGGTCAAATTAATGCCGGCTACATGGTTTACTCAAACTCCGTCACGTGATAAGAATAAGGAATTTATATTGGAGCCATTACCCGAAGTTGATAGTTTAAATGTTGAACTATTATATCAAAATGCAGTTCGTGCATCCTCATCACTCGGGGAGGGGTTGGACTCGATATTAAAAGAGGAAGTGTTATTAGAAAGTGATGCAACACATAAAGTTTGTATTGTGCGGAATGGTGGATTAATCGCCATGAGAAAAAAGCCACGAAAGTCCACCTTTTTAGGTCTTGGTGAGATACAAATTACATTACAGCGGGGGTATGGACAATATACAATTGAAGGGGAGGATGATGAGAATGCATTAGGAGATTTAACACATGTTATATTTGTCATACATGGTATTGGAGAGGCCATGTGGTGTAAAGAAGAGGTTTCTACGATGAGTATGCGTGATGAAATGGATCAACTCCGTATGACTGTCAACAGACGGAAGGTATTATCGTGGCGTGAGGAATGTAAAAAGTGTGAAAAGCAGAAGCAGCAACCATTACCTCCACCACCAAATAGAGTGGAATTTCTACCAGTCGATTGGTGTGATAAGGTCCGATCACCTTCACATTCATTAATGACATCACTGAACTCGGTTACATTACGGACTGTACCGGCATTACGATCTATTGCCAATGATGTAATTTTTGACGTGCTGATGTATTTAACACCAGAATTTTGTGAGGCAATATTGCAATGTGTTACCACCGAAATTAATGAATTGTATACAAAGTTTCAAAGGATCCATCCAAGTTTTATGGAACGGGGTGGTAAATTTTCAATCATGGGACATTCATTGGGTAGTGTAATTGCTTGGGATGTACTGTCTATTTTGAAGGATGTTACGGAAAAGAATGCACCTTCTACGACGGAAATTCCCGGTGTATTGTCAGCCAAAACACATTCGTTGGATACACTTGATAAGGCAGAGCATGAACACGATCACAGCAATGTACCAGCATTTTCTGCCGCTGCCAATAATAAGGGTGATGGTAATGATGATGGAAAGCATGGCACTTGGGGACCAACACTACCAAAGAAAATGACACAAACTATACACTTCACGCCAGAAAATACCATCTTTTTGGGAAGTCCCATCGGACTATTTCTGACATTGCGTGGAGCACATTCTGTGTTTGATGAAATGAGAGCCATTGCTGAAGCGGAACGTGCAAGTCATATCCCATGCGATAATGAGGAGGCGGCATTGGCGGCGTGGTCACCGGGAGGTAATGTGGCAGCACCTCCCGTTTTTGATCTGACTCCTATCATTTGTTCTCCGTTCTCTTTGCCAACCAAAGCCTGTTACAATATCTTCCACCCATCTGATCCTGTGGCCTATCGGATAGAGCCTTTGCTACTACCAGAGGGTGTGTCCAATCATGATCTACCTCCTCCGATGTTTTTAAGTCCCGACGGCAAGAGCATTCGTTTACATGTCAAAGCTCGACAAGTTGGTGATCAACTATTCAAGCAATTTGGCTCCTTCTCGGGATTATTTGATGTGACCGCCCAAAATGCAGCCGCAGCAGCAGCTCAGGCAGATGCCGACGCTGCACGCAAAATGGCTAACATGGATGGTACTGAAACGAAATCAGGACAAAGTAGCGCGTCCTCGTCGCCCCTCCGCCCCAACTTTGAAGGTTGTATAAGAGGGCGACAGATAGCCTTCAAACTTGGTGGCCGAACATCACGTGTGGACTTTCAAATCCAACCTGGAGTTATTGACAATGAGTATTTGAGTGCTGTTACTGCTCACTCTGGATACTTCACCAATGATGATATAATTGATTTCATCATTTTTCAGACTCGTTTGGGCGCTGAAGTCGACAAAGAGGAATGATGTTAGAACTGTATCATATGGCTGAAATGTTGTGTAAATATAATATCACTATGGTATCAACTAATAAGATTCTATCAAGGAAACAATATTTCATCTTGTCATTAATTTTACTTCACTCTTTACCAAGCAGCGTTGTCGTGAAGTACGATAAGGGAACTTGTGACCAACCGTGAATTCGGTAATGCCATCATCATTGCGTAAATAGAACTTTCTTGTTTTAAGGCTTGCGCTTGACATCACCTTCATCCTTTGTACCAGTGCGATGTTGATGTATGTCTTTGATTCGTCGACGCCGTCATCTGTTGAGTTTGTTTGTACTATTATAGGAATTTCGGATCCTTTATCTTTCAATGCCTTCGTAAGCGGCTCCGCAAAAGCCATACAGATACATTCCTCCAAGGAACGCTTCGTTTTCTTCTGTAATACCGAGGCAGTCATAATTACTGAAACAGGAACACGGCAAATCGAGGCCGCATTCCACTCGAAATATGTTGGAATTGTTGTGCTCTCTTTAAGAAAGTCTGGCTTGTAACCACAAAGTAACAAACGAACATAGACACCTCCTCGAAAATCGACCGTCGAGTCCAATTGATTTCTTGTAGGTGAGCCTACAATATCATGCTCAGTCAAAGGAGTTAACTTCGAGCAAATCAACGCTCTTACCCTCCTCAAAGCATTGATATCCTCGGAATTATACCTTCGGCTGACATTGTTTATACTAGCACTGATTTTGTTGAGCAATTCTTCAAAGTGGGCGAAAGCGATATCTTCCATACCTTCTTCTTCTGCGTAGGCAAGATATATCTGCTCAATCACCACATTCAATACAGAGCAAACATCTCTAACAGATAATTGTCGAGTGTAAGTGTATTGTCCTGTGCCATAGAACATACCACCAGGCTCTAAGAATGAGCGGGCGAATCTCATTACAGCGCCATTACTCTCTTCCGACAGCCCCACTGTCTTTAGCCATGGCGAGTGGCGATAGTCATTCCATAGATCAAACTGATTCGGTCTCCAGATATTGCTTAGGTGTTCAAGTGAAATGATTAGTGAATGTGCCCCAAGAACGAGTGTTTCGGCTGCTTCAGACCATTGCCGTTTCGTGACATGAAGGTCTCTCAGGGCAAAAAGCCATCGTAGTTTCTGTGGAGGGCTTGTCTGCGGTGAAAAGAAATTGGCAGCTTCTAAAAGTGACTCTTCGTCGGCATCAAAAATAGCGCCAGGATGAAGATTTCCAAATTGAAAGCTCGTGGTAAGTCTCATTGATTGTGCTTCTGCAATCTTGCCTATGTCAACTTTTTCAGATGCTCCTTTCAGCCGCATCTCAACAAACACTCCATCTATAATGGCTTGGCCCGTCCTACAAAACGTTGTGATAGAAGGTATTAGCTGCGGATCGATACGGTCGTCGTCTATGGGGTTTGTTTCTTCTACATCAGCCAGGGCACGGCGAAGAGGCCAAAGCGCCGTTTCTGCGTCATCTATTGAATTGATCAAACCACTGACACTGCAGAGGGATATTTCTCGTGCTACAACCTCGGGCAAAACAGTAAGTACAGAAAGCCCGATGTCATCAATACTCCCTCGATCACTGTAAATACCTCCAAGTAAAGAAACAAAGAAGTCAACTGCCATTGAGCGTACTGATAGCTCTGTACTGTTCATCATTGTGAGGATGACACGTCCCCAGTGTTGAAGGTCGTTTCCCACTGCATTTAAGAATGCGGACGCTCCAAACTTGTCTAGTGCATGAGCCGATCCTGAGAAAACAATACAAAAGGTGAAGAGGTGAGATACTGTGTGGGAGTGGAGTACAAAAATTTAGATGATGTTTACCCCCAATCTTCTTACCTCCAAGTGTTCTCAGTAATGTTATAGAAGACTGTGGTGTTGCCATTACATGAAGTAATAGGTCAAACACGCCTTTTGCTAGCTTTTCCATTTCGTATCTACTTGATGCAAAGTAATCTATGCACTCTTCAACAAGTAGAATGACAGTAGCAGAGATGCAATTGAATGTTTCTTGGGTCATTTCTTTCGACAATCCTCCGAGGGTGCAGAATGATTCATTGCCAGGAATGAAATATTGGCATGTTGTACTGCTCAACTTCAGCAGACTAATGAATTGGTGTATTTGATTTGGTGTCCTACAAAACGAGCTCAACTTATCACGAAGCAATGCTTCAGGGCCCTCTTGAAGCACGTATAGAACACAGAGGAGCCACATACATCGCACTTTATGATTGGCTTCCATTCTTTGTAACACTGAGACTGCATCGGTTGATTCGTCTAAAAGTGGATTCATCACCATTGCAGCAACCCGAGTGTTACAAGCAGCTGTTTGGAATCTGAAATCAGATGCATGGCGCTTTATCAACAGCTCATATGCAGACAAAATCGAATGAAAAGCGACAGACTCTATGCGAAGGAGGTCATCACGAGAGAGAGCTCCCTCGACTTCCCGTCCAAATCTTAATGCATTAGATTGAGCCTTTGCTTCAACGACAATTGTTTGGCAAGATCTGTGACAAATGGAAAGACAGTGACCCATGAGAAGTTCCGAGAGCCAAAATGTAGACGGATCGCGATCAACCTTGTTGAAGTATGAATGTACTACATCATTCTTCTGTGCAGTACTCTGCGTTTGATTCATCCAATTGTTAGGCGTGCTCTTCTTTGGATAGGAGCCAGAATATTTCAGCGGGAAATTCAAAGCGGTAAAACGAGGAAGTGTGGCAAGCCTCTCAATAGCGTACAATCTGATTTGCTGAGAGCACTTGATTCGTCTCAGGTCACTCATGTCAGCAGCCGCAGCAGGGGCTCGATGAATTGGATCTTCACACTTGTCTAATATGTTGAAATACGCTTTGACTAAAGTTGCAACTTGTGATGGATGCAGCAAAGCAAAGAGCCCAGTCATGAAATCCAATGCATGTTCACTTATTGTATGCAGCGCCTTCGTGAGCATTTGATCGGAGGTCGAGGCGGTGCTGCTTCCTCCGGTCATGGCTTCTCTCATTGTTCCAAGTGCGATTGTTTCTACCATAGGCACAAGAACTTGCATGTGAGATTGATCTAGAAACGTCATCGGCACAATCAATTTTGTCGTGTAATGCGGATAGCACCTCAATGCCAGCGACTTTAAGCAAAGCGGAAGAAAGAATGACGCATTTCTAACGAACGATGAGGCTATGATCGCATCCGATGATAGATTTGATGGTCCTTGTATAACTTCATAAGGCCAAGTAGGGACCGTCTCGCTACTTCCTTCAAGTATTCTTTCACCCTTCATCGATGCAGCAAAACTAGTCCAGGACAGGACCCAAAGAGAGGTTATTGATTCATATAACGAAATAGGGCCATGTGCCGCAAGATCTGGCAAATCGCCTTGTTCTTTCATTGGACGATAGTCAAGGGGAGGCAGTTTCAAGCAGGCTTGACTTCCTCGTAATGTTTGTGGTGTGCCAGTCTTGCATTCATCTTCCACATCGGAGCTTGCATCAAACGGGTTCTTGTCGCTGGAACTTGTCAGTTTGCTAGCAAAGGTAGATGTCGCCTTTTTCCTTGGTGGTGTCATGATTTCGTTCATTGAGGGCGCAACACACGGAGCCAAGACAAGCTGAGCAACACTATTTACACGAGTTGCCATGTATTCTGCTCGCTTACCCGCAAATGAGAATGGTGTTGGTGTAGGTGCCGATGCCTTCTTGGACCTCGATGGAGTGTCAAATCCAAGTACTTTCCCGCATGTAAAACCATTTCCATCTTCTTGCGTAAGGAAGGAGTTGCTGTGCTCAAGAGGTATATTCTCCCGAAGATCATTGGTGAATGACTCGTTCAAGATGCTTTTGCTCTCTACTATCATGGGGAAAACAGTACGAGATGTCATAGTGCTGAAACTTGCTACGGTTTCGTCGTCGTCAAAAAACTCTCTAGCATATATGTCATCATACACCTCTGCCTCTGCCTTTAGCTGCTCCGTTCTCGTTGGGACATAAGCTCTTCGTGAAAATGGGGTTTCTTTGATCTCGCTGCTTCTTGGAGACTTGACTCGATACTTTGAAGATCTCGCACCACGATCTTTCTCTTTATTATTGAACGAAGAGAGACCATCACCATTTGTGTCGCCAGAATCAGTCGAGTCTAAGTGTAATTCTGATATCATGAGCTCATCAACGCCACCGTCTTGCGTATCATACCCATTGTCTACAGCTGATGGCTCATCAAATGCGTCGAAAAAGGATTTGATCAACCTATTATACTGTGGACATACAATTGAACCATATTTCTCTTGGTATGAAACCCTAGTTTTGTCTAGGATCTCGAACAGGCTTCGAATGATTGCAAGCACAGCGTCTGTTTTCTCCCACGATGATAAGCGGTACCACGCAGCATTGCTACCAAGAATATCAAAGAGTGGTTCAAAGTAGACAGGAAGGCATTTCTGATTGCCAAGAATCATCAAATTTGCTGTCATTAAGGTGATGAAGTGACGCTTGATAGAGTTTCCAGAAGCCATGAAGAGAATGTCAACGAAAGGGATACCAAACTTCGGATGTACGACTGTATTTCCATCATTCCCAAAGGGGGAGGGGGTATCACGAANCGAAAGGGATACCAAACTTCGGATGTACGACTGTATTTCCATCATTCCCAAAGGGAGTAGTATCACGAAGAAGTGTTGCTATCGACGGGTCACTGATGTGAGATGAGCTAGCAAGCCTCGTTTCAACATGTACTTGAAATTCTTCACCAAGCTGAATGCGATGCAAGCCGTTGCGCATAATAGTAGTCACTCTTCCACCCGAAATAGACTCTTTCGACGATATAATGAGCGGAATTGTTGTTTCAGCGATGAGATCATCGCAATTGTTGCCGTTGACTGGAAAGATAGAAAATCTTAGAAAATGTCGACGGTCAAGGACATCAGGTAACCGTACCTTTATCTCCTCCCTCAGCGGAACATCTAATTTGGAAGATGATGACTTGATCTTTCCTGCTTTACTCTTCTTGACTTCGCCTTTAGTAAGGTCTGCCGACTTGGTAAAATAAGATTCAACCAAGGGAGGCCCAGCCGGTGATGACGGGTTGTATATTGCGGGCATAGCTTCATACACACCCTCGGCGCCATCGAATGCTCTGTTTCCTTCTGAAAAGTCTTGCTCGACAATCTGGACTCTTACAGAAACACTATCTAAGCCCTTGTTACGCCCCTTCTTCTTTTCGCCAACAGACATTCGAATCAACCGTGGATAAATGTACATCAAATTGATAGTAGTATTTGAACAGAAGTACATATTGTCTTCGTACTTTCTTGCAGATGATCGAGGTGGGAAGTAAAGTACCTCTTTAATATCACACGATGAGGAGTATCCCGATTGATTAGAAGGAGGAAGTCTGCGTAGGTCGGAGCGATGCTTCTTTCCATCGCCTGCTCCAGACGTTGCCGGACCAGCCGCAGATGTACCTTCGAAGCTAATAGCGCAATCACCCATGACATCTGCAAGAAGTAGTGGACCCGTTGAGTCCGTTATTNGTAAATAGATTCACGTGCCCTTTTGCATTATTATTGGAGGTGCTTCCAACTTCTAATACGTCAATAAGAGACTCTATAAACTTCTCTTGCGACTCAGGTGAGCTATGAAACAAGTGAAATGGAGTTTGAGTCGTCTTTCCGGTAGGCCACTGTCGATCACTGTCGGCAAATACTGGTGTGACACTGAAACAAAAAGGAGTCAAGTGCTCAGCACCTGTATGATCCAATGAAAATTCACCATGTTTGTTAATGTCGCCATTGTCAGATTGTACCACACCGGCATTATCTCCACCACCACCCTTGGTTTTTCTTTTTGATGATAACAATGTTCGTCTGATCCGTCTCTTCTGCTTATTCAATGATGGAGTTGTAGGGTTTGCGTCACATTCATCAGTTATTGATCGTTTTTCTTCTGCCTTCTTATACACTTGAATCACAAGGTAAAGATTACGAAATGATACGTCTAAAGGATCATACGACATTATAGCTCTTCGTTTCCTTCTTCGCCAAGACTGTGTTGGTTTATCATCCTCATCATCTTCATCATCAAAGCTTCGCGACGTGCCTTCAATCTCATGCCAATCACCAGCTGGGAAGAAGAAGTCTTCACTAATCTTACCACAAAAGACATTGTCACTACTACCACTGTTCCCTTTCCTTCGTCGACTTAAACTGTATAGACTCATGGTACAGAATAATGGTTCAGTATCACCATTATCAAACCGTACGTCTAATGGACAAGCCAAGAAGTAAACATGTCCAGGTGGTCGATCCATAAATGGTCTTGGTCTCCAAAGTGAGTGTGATGAGGAAAATGTAGCATCTACGGGTGGTGCCAACGCAGAAAATGCACCCGGCGGTGGGCAGTTG
>JALLBI010000890.1:0-10049 GCA_036940125.1 Mediolabrus comicus
CGGAGGAGGAAGCTAGCAACAAAAATAATCGTGCTGATGCTGCTGCGACAGGCGATGATAATGATGATGACGTGGATGAAACTCTTCAAACACACTATAACCAATGGTGGCAATTTGGTGTACGGAGACGAGGTACAGTGGAGCCATCAATAATTAGTAGTGTTGCGGAGGAGGAGGACAGTACGAGAAGTAGCACTGTTATGATAAATAGAAGTGACAGCAACTACAACAGCAGCAGCCAAGAAAAGAATTTAGCAACATCAAAGAAGGTAAATAGAAGACGGAGTATCGAGTCGGACACCACGTCGTCCGCTGTTGATGATTCCGAATTGAATAACTTTTTATTCCCAAGACGAGGATGGGCGAATCGACAGAATTCAATTCGGGGTAGTGTAATAGGGGGGAGTGACACGGCATCATCAATATCAGCAGCTAGAACAACAGCAACAACTGCATCAACATCACCTAGCAATCGTCCACAATGTCAAAACCATGAAAGCACTTCCAACAGTGTGGAAGATATTGTAGAAAGATTATCAAAGAATTTTGTTAATGTTAGTCCAATTGAACGGGCATTATTAAATGACATGGCAAGTACGAAAAACTCAAATCGGTGGCGAAATAATAGATCATCAAATGTGAGTAGTGCAGATGAGCTTGGTGATAATTATCAGCAAGAAAGAGGGGGAGATGATGGCGAAGGTGGTGATAATGAATTGGAGCAGCATCCGTCATCATCTACAGAAGAAGATGCAAAATACAGTCTAAGTAATGCCGAACAGGGCAATCCCGAGATCTACTGGGATTCAGAAAAACTCTGCAGGTTGAAGCAAGAGCGTGAGCGGGGTGTATCATTAGCAAGAGCAAGAGCACTTGATGATGAAGTGTCGTCTATTGCCTCATCAGAACATTCGGGAAGGATCCCACTAATGAAGAATATTGCTCATAAGAGATCACCATTTACGTTTGGATGGAATAATACTGCTCCAATATCTGTGGAAGAGGAAGATATTAATGATGGTGATGATGAAGGTGGCGATGACGGTGGAGACGACACCCCCGATGATAATTCATTCAAGGTAGAAAAGATTTTTCCAAGGTCTGCGGCAAGTTCTGGTAGATTAACTTCCAGTCGAGGCAGTGGTAGGTTATCCATGTCGGGAGGCAGTGGTAGGTTATCTATGACGGGTGGTAGATTCACAAGCAGTGGTAGACTAACTTCGTTGTCGAGCAGTATACGCCCAAAATCAATCATTAGCACACAATCAAAGGGATTTTCAAAGCATTCAAGAAAGTCTGTTGATTATGATGATTACGACGATGAGACATGCGATTCGCGAGCGACAGAAGATTTGAAACATGAAACTGTTGTTAGGGAGGCATGTGAGATAATGACCAGCGTGAACAATAGCGTAGTTGCAATGGGGATGAATGCTGTATTCCGACCAATGGAAGAGATTTGTCCAGCATTCCACAAATTGCATAAAAATCTTGGGTATCAAATGGATGCACTGGGTGCTGCAATAGTGCGTAGCAAAAAGTCTTTGACTAGTGACAAACGATCAGAACTAAAGAAGTCCAAAAAGCTTCGAGCGTCAAAGATGAAAAATAGCTTCTCACCTCGAGCGTCTATGGGCTTGAATGGTAGTTTTACAGCAATGTCAACTAGGGGTGGTATGCATGACCCTGAAGCCATGTCAAAATTAATCGCTCAGATGGTATTGAAGCAGTCGCAACAGAATAGCGATGCTGGTTCATCGTCAAGCAATTCAAATATCACCCAACACAGCTTTTTCACCTCATGGTTACCAAATTACATGTGGTACCAATCCATTGCAGCTGATCCATCAAGTGTCATGCGCCCTACGAGTTTGTGTAGTGGAACTGGAATAACAGGAAGTGAAAAGTACTTGAACCCCGAAATGTTGAAGGTGTTTCAAATGTTCTCAACTTATTTTGTTGGGAGTAAGCATCTCTTCCAAGAAGGTGACGAAGACAACAAGAAGTCAAAGATGAGGCGATATTGGATGGAAACGATAGATGAGGAGGTTGACTCGGATGATGACATGAGCGAAGGCTCCTCAAGTTATGATTCGGAGGTTTCAGATGAGTCAGATATGGTGTATGAGCTTGATGATTCAAGTGTGGATGTTGACGGACTTGTTTCTCAACTACAAAATGTTATCAAAGATTTGAGGAAGAGTCAAATGAATGATGCACATCCTCTGCTATCTATTGACACTCACACGCTGGACGACACAAAGCCTTCTTCAAGAGGACAGGATAACAAAATGGCATACTATTGAAGAGAATAATTATAAAGTAAACATGAATGTATTGGGTCTAATGTTATAGTCATTGCTAAAATGACGGACATCTACATGTATGCGATATGTATTTCACGAGCTTTAAAGCACATTCCACCATCCTCAGCAGATGTCATCCTTTTCTGCTTCAGCTCTTGATCCTCCCACTCTTTTTGTTCTCTCAATTGGTTTTCTTTAACTTGAGCGTCTCTTTCTCTTAGCTCACGGGCATGCTCATCAAATAACTTCCGCTCCTCCGCCCTCGTTGCCAGTGATAAACGAGGTGGACGGTGAGATCGTGTTCTGACAGGACTGTTGGTAGTTGGTCTCAATATCTTGCGAGACTCGTATGTTGAACGAGGGACTGGACGAGCTTTGAAGGATGTTGTCGTCTCTCGCTGCTTATTTGCAAGCATAACTTTCCTCTCCTTTGCCATCTTATATTGCTGCTCTGCCTTTATGTGGTAGGGAGTGTTGCTCTGATTGAATCTCGTACCGCTTGAGACTGAACGTGGCATTGGTAAGGCTTTGAATTGCTTTCTGCACTCTTCAAGTTCCAACTCTTCTGAAGACTTTGGCTGGCTAAATGACATAGTTGACCGACGAACGAAAGGATAAGGCTTTGCCTTGAACTTCTTTTGTAGCTCGATTTCGTCGCTGCTAGCAGGGGGCGGTTTCGGCACCTTATGGCTAGAGCTCAACGCGAAAGGTTTGGGAGTCGTAAGTGTTGATGATACATTCGACCGTGACGGTTGACTACGCAATCCATGTGTGAGATAAGATTGCATGCTTTCACCGAAAGTTGGTACTTTGTTCCGCTTGGGCGTAGGTTGATATAACCTTGATGAAGGCGCCTTTACAGTCGTAGAAGGTCGGGGCTTTGTTACAGTTTCATGTTGCGTGACATCATTTCGTGGTGGTTTGCTATGCGTAGTTTTGAACCTCGAAGGAACCGCTCTACCATTTAATGGCTTTGCCTTGAAAGGTTTGACCTGGGCTAATCGTTCCTGCTCGATCTCTTCGGTTGACTTTGATATAGGTTTTGAAGCTGACATGAGCTTGGATCGTCGGACGAAAGACGGAGTTCCCGCAGCAACCTTTTGTGGCTCTTGATTCCTCACTGGGCTGAGCCTTGGAGCGACAGATTGTCGCCTCGGCTGAGCCAATCGAGACAGATGATCGATCGATGCCTTTTGGGGCGCACTCTTTTTCTTAGGGCTAACAGTGGGTGCGACCGATTGTCTCCTGGGCTGTGCTAATCGACTTATACGATCAATCGATGCCTTTTGAGACATATTCTTTTTCTTAGGGCTAACATTGGGTGCGACCGATTGTCTTCGAGGCTGGGCCAATCGACTCAGACGATCGATTGATGCAGCCTTCTTGGATTCGCGTTTAACCGAGCCTGTTTCAGGTGCTAATGTCTGAGTCTGACGACGTGGCTTTGCTAGACGTTCTAGGCTTTCGACGTGATGGGTTGAATTTTTAGTTGTCCCGGCTACAGTGCCTTCAACTTCATTATTTTCTTTTCCGTGTATTGGAATAACACCCTTCTTCGCTCTATTGTGCCTCGCCTTTGTACGTTGTAACTCGGGTACAGGATCTTTTTTCAGTCGG
Organism: Mediolabrus comicus; assembly: GCA_036940125.1. Taxonomy (NCBI): domain Eukaryota; phylum Bacillariophyta; class Thalassiosirophyceae; order Thalassiosirales; family Thalassiosiraceae; genus Mediolabrus; species Mediolabrus comicus. The sequence goes on from JALLBI010000890.1 coordinate 3,924, forward strand.
CTCTTCTCCTCCGTCGACCTCATTCTTCCTTGCTGGGTAGATTGAGCAGGCTTGTTTTGGTTCACAGAAAAAGTAGATAGCCCACCTCGCTTTTTATTGGGAACGTTTTTCTCTTTCTTGGAATCAGCAAGGGAATCTTTCATATGTTTGTTGTTTTCAGCTGCTGGAGCGGCCGAATGCTTCACCACGGCTGGGGAACTACGACGTAAATCTCGATTTGGAAAGAAATCTTCATCATCATCCCCATCTTCACTTTCGTACTCCTCAGGTGAACCCATATACGTGTCAGCAACAACTGGCTGCACAGCTTCTTCCTCCAAAATGAGCGGACTTGGTGATTCTTCTGTTGAAGCATTTGGCATGAACATGCTTTCATCAACCATACTTTCATTCGAAGCACAAGCGCTGAGTACGTTCTCAACGACGCTACCCTCTTCCGTGGGGGTTCCTTCAGCCACTGTCACGTCTGCAGTGCTGTGTAGAGGAGGAGAAGTGGATTCAGGTGGTGCGGGCTCGTCCAACTCCCCCACCGCATCACCATTTCCACTTGTATGGGTGAAAGTGTCGCCATCCTTCTCAAGAAGCAATGCATCTGCTGCTTCAACATCGTCACATGGTAGCATCGCGTCATGAATTGATGTTGATGTTTTGTCCTCTTCTTCTACAAGTGAATCGTCTTTGGAAGCCGAATCAAAGCCCTCACCAGCGTTATGGGCACCGTCGCCNGCCGATGATACCTTTGAAACTGCAAATTTCTCTCTGGGTGAAATTTGCAGTTTCAAAGGTATCATCGGCAACAGACTCTTCAGCAGGGACAGCAACATTTTGTTCTTCTTCGTTCACGCCATGATTTTCAGCCATTTCAGTCACATTCACCATCGACTCTGCTTCGAGTTTCGACTCGGCAGCTAGGAATGCTCCTCTTAGGCACTCCAAAGTTGGCTCCTCACTAGTAAAAGTTGGCTCAGCAGGCTGCTGGAACTCGTCATTCATCTTTGAAACGCTCCCAATCACCTCCCCAGATGTCGACTGCTCGGTTTCCTTCAGTTCATCTGAGTCAATGTGTTGTTGGGTTTCCTCATCTGGAATAGAACATTCTGATTCGTCCATTTCATCTTCGTCACACTTTATTGAGACCACTCCTTCGGAAGGCGGCGTGAGTTCATCTGCAGCACTATCGGAAGCAGCATCCTCCCTCATCTCTAGACTTTCACCAGCATTATCAGTCGGCTCTAGCACCTGCTCTACTTCATGTGACGCATTGCTCATTTCATCATCTAGCGCATTATTTTCGCTCACTGGGGCAACCTCCTTCTCTTCCATACTTGGAGAATTGAGTACATTCTGGAGCACGGAATCAACATCTGCAAACATTTGTCGAATGGAATCGGGAACTTCGTTCTTCTCGTACTCGGAGCTTTCGGTTGCTTCAATTTGAACCGTGCTTGTTTCTAGATTCTCCACGGTTGATGGATTTTCTGTTTGTGGTGATTGCTTTGAGAGAAAGGATAGCCAGGGAGATTTGGTGGGTTCATCTTCACATGAATCGTTGGCAGATGCAGGAGATTCAACTGAAGCTTTTGGTGGAGATACTACCTCTTCTTCTTCCTCTACGTCCACATCGAGCTCGACTGGCGGTGGCGAAGGAGGAGGTGACTCTCTATCTTCTGTATCAACTTGGTCAAACTCAGATTCCAAGCAGCCAACCTTGGACAACACCCTCCCCTCCCCATCCAGCGCACTTTGCTCATTCGTCACCTCTTTGCCCGCCGACGCATTATTCTCCATCTCATCTTCTTCAACTAGTTCCAAACGACGTGTTACCGGACTTAAACCAATCCCAGTCATATCCACAGTCCCATCCAACCCTACATCATCATCATCGCCACCAAGTAAACTTGCCTCAAGTTTTTTAATCCGACCAGGAGTCGATTGGATGTTGGAAATGGAATTTAGTATTGATGAGAATTGAGATTCTTGTTGTGAGAACATTTGTTTGATTGATGATGGGACGAAGTCAACATTCTCTTCGTCGTCATCTCCCTCGACATTGTCATGGACGTGAACAGATGATGATGGTTCTTCAAGTTGTAAAATGTCACGATCTTCTTCGTCATGATTCACACAAGTATTAGCACCTTGTTCATCATCATGATTGACAATACTACTCGCATCATGTTCTTCATCATCATCATCATCACGAGTACGATCTTCCAACGGCATCGTTTCATTCAAATCCATCAATGCATCAATACCACTCAAATCAACATCTGAGTTGGACCCATTATCATCATCCACAACATCATTGTTATCATCATGTTCAACATGTTGGATGGTATCATCCAAATTCATAATCTGTTCGATCCCAGTTAGATCTAGACTACAACTGATGTTGTTATTCTCGCCGGCATCAATAATGACATTCTCCTCCTCATCATCATCATCAACATCTAAGTCATCAACATCCAAATCATCATCCACATCTATGTCATCATCATCCTCTTCATCCTCATTCTCACTAGCAGTCTCACTAATATCACTATCCTCAATACTTTCTGAACTACAAAATCCAGATTCCCTTCCAATATAATACGAATCATTCTCAAGTGCCTCCTCTTCTTCAGTTTGATTAGTGTTGTGATCGTGATAGCAGCTATCTTCGTAGAATGGTGTTGTGCTTGTTCTTTTAGTTTGTTGTTCTTCGTCTTCATTGTATTCTGTATTGTCAATGACATCTTCATTGGGTATTTGGATGGCTGGTGATTGCTGTGGAAGAACTGCAGCATCATCAGCATCAGCTTTAGCTGTAAAATTCTCGTCATCACCAATCATGACAGAAGGAGTATTATGATTTTGACCATGAACACTGACGCTATTGCTATTGTAACTAGAAGGAGAAGATGCATCGTACAATCCATCCCGTGCCATCCGTGCCATGTATGCAGCCGCTGCATCCAATATGGCAGTTTGTTCTCCTCCACCACCACCACTACAGTCCTCCTCCTCCTCTGTCTCCTCTTCTTTTTCCAACACTACCTTATTGTAATCATTGTTACTCCCCGTATTATTATTAGCTGCTGCCGGTGGTAAAAACAATGGCGATGGAATAATCGGACTGTCACTATTGTTGATGTCCACTGTAGTATTACCAACAACAGCTCCCATCATCACTGCAGCAGCAGGAGTATAACTTGTCATGGTAGTAATTGGCGATTCCATCGTTATATTGCTCCCATTATTGTTGTCAGCTGGGCTGTTGTTGCCATCATCATCATCGTCAATAGCATCATGATTACTACCATGACCACTGCTTATCAATGGAGACTCTACCGGATCAAACCGATGATAGTTATTGTTATTATTGTTGTTGGAAAGGGTGCTGTTCATTGTAATGTCGTTATTACTACTGTCCGCAATGTTCATTGAGTCATCATCAGCAGCAGTACTACAATCACGTTGGATAATACTACTGTCATCTCTTATCCTTGCCATGTCATAATGATCATTATTGACAAGTCTATTATTATAATTTTCCTCGCTAACATCATCATCATCATCATCACCATCGTGGTGAAGAGATGAGGCAAAGGAAATGCCTGGCAGCCGTATTTTTTTGCTAGAGGAATATTCCATTGTTTGTGTTGAATATTCAATAATGCATATATAGGATAATAGTTAGGGCGTGTGATATGACATGAATAGATCCGATTGCTGTGTGTTGCCTTGGTCCCTATCGGCTTCGTAACAACGTTGATCTATTCGTCGAAGTCTACTGGCGAGCCTGTTTTCAGTTTTCAAACGGCGGTTTACAAAAGAAAGGCAGGGCCCCAAAAGGAGCTTTTACGTTTATTTTTACAATGTCAAGCCCCCGAGTTAAATAAACTCCTCCCTCTGCCTACAGCGCGCCGTCGAGATAGAACCCAGCGACCGCGACCAGCGCTCTCCGAACATCGTGCAGCGGTGGTTGTGGTTGTGGTGGTGGAAGAGATGGCTACAAGAAGTGCCACAAGCTCTGTCGCCTACTCCTGTCAATGCAAATGCAGTTACCAGGAAGCAACTCGAGATGAAGAAGAATAGACGAGGTTCTTGGCAGGTTGGTGTCAACGTTACACTTATATCTACCAATCTGCGTACTCCGACAATAGGCACTACGCATATGCAAAACAGCATCACGTGAATCATCGGCTACTAAGTATAACTACTACACTACTATCCGATAATTAGAGGCACCACTGATGGTTGTTTTTATTGGCCTTAGTATTTCAATTAGCCAAGATGTGCACCGGGCGTCACCGGTATTATGTTGTCAATACTGACATGCATCGACAACAAAAAATAGCATAGCGTCAGCAACGACAACGATAAGAAAACCTGACTAAGGAAGGAACTATCACCTTCCCTACGTCAAACAACATGAACCATCATGAGAGTGGGTTGGAAGTGAAGCGGAGAGATCGGGAGAACCCTACTTATATCAACCACCCCAGCTAACCAAGCTAGCAAAGTTCAACCTGGCTTCCTAGAGGTGTAGCCTTCCAGTAGTGGATGATAGAGGTGAATGATGAATGAATGATGATGATGACGAACGATGAATGATATGAAGAATAAGAGTACTTGTAGATTCCCGGTGATGGGCGAAAATATGATGATGGAGAAGATGATGGTTGAGATTAGATGATGATGGCTGAGACCAGATGATGACGGATGATAGAAAGGTCTTCGGTGTTGACATGATGACGGTGATGTTGATAACTGTTGTTAGTTGCTAGTTTCCACTCTTCCAAAGTCGGAAGAAGTACTTATCCCCACCGCCGGCGTAAAGACCAACTAACAAGGTGGGGTGGCCAATGATAACCCGAAGGATCATAGCTGGGCTTATTGGTTTAGCGAGATTACTACTTCTCTGCAATGGAACTGTAACTTATCCCCATCGCCGGCGTAAAGACCAACTAACAAGATGGGGTGGCCAATGATAACCCGAAGGATCATAGCTGGACTTATTGGTTTAGCGAGATCACTACAATCTCTGCAATGGAACTATGCCTTGCCCTGACCGATGCAGTTTAACTCATGAACGAGCGGAAGTTTACCTCTTACCGGAGTGGCATATTAACTCATGGACCGGAGTGGTAGTTTAACCTCATAACCAGAGGGGCAGTTTAACTCATGAACCGGAGCAAAAGTGGTGGGCTCCGAACCCGTGCCGGATCTAATGAAATACATCATGGGTCGTTTCGACAAGAATTACGAAGGGTAACAAAAAATGTAGCGTTTGACTGGCGCCGACCTTTTCTACAGTGTTCAGGAGAGACTAGATTCTCGTGTAAGACAGCTGGTAAGACGGTAAGATGGGGCAGCTAACTCTACTGTTATAATTATAAGAAGTAATACTAATTGCAAAGTAATACCTTCACTTTCATTGAATAGAGGCATTTAGTGGATTAAAAATGCGCAAGGGTTTACCGCCACCTCTTGACGCGGCGGTAAAGCNGAATAGAGGCATTTAGTGGATTAAAAATGCGCAAGGGTTTACCGCCACCTCTTGACGCGGCGGTAAAGCAAAGGTTATGAGCAAGTCATACTATTATCAATTAGAAGAATCAGTAGGAAGTAGCTAACCTAACCTTGAACAGAGACTCCCCATTTCCTCCTCGAAATTCTTCCTCTCTCCTGAGCTCGAGTATGTATTTAGGTGACGATAGAAGAGCCCATCTTCACGTGTGTAGCCATATCTTGTAGCCATCTTGAACTATCTCTATCACTTCTCGGCTTACATCTCACGTACGTAGTACCACTCTAGATGTTGGCTTCACTTTCTTCTCCATGGACGCAGCTACGAACAAGACGAAGGGCTTCTTCCTTCTAGAGAGATGACAAGACGAAGGTTAGTTCATACAGCGCCATAATTTTGGCGCTGCACGACGACGAAAAATGCGGGTTATCTTCCTTTCGAGACAAACTGAGGCCTTTACAGCTCCCCGTTTTCCACTTTTGAGCAAGAAATCACTCTCTCTGCCTATTTGAATCCTTAGCCGTTACAGATCGATAGAAAGAAGGTTGTTGGTAGCTGTGCTCAGACTTTACGATAGCAATTAATCGTAACGTCTACCTCATTGATTCAATACC
>JALLBI010000892.1:0-14369 GCA_036940125.1 Mediolabrus comicus
GACCCTGTAGACAGATAGAGATTACGATAAGCAGCATTAAGCCGACATAATGATTCGGCTTGCCTCCATCAGCCCTGGTAGGGTCATATCCGATGGACTCCTATGCAGCAGTAGGCGAACCAAATCATTAGGGCAAAGATCGGCCTCTTCTGCAACTCGGCATTTTTCCTCCACTGCCAAGGACGAAAAGCCAAAGGGTATTCCATACTCGAAATTGACAGTGGGTGTGCCGAAGGAACGTTTTCCTTTGGAAAAACGAGTGGCGGCTACTCCAGAGGTATGAACAAAATCATGTATATCATGTCACGTGCACTTACTATACACAAAATACATACATAGCTGACATTGTCCACATCAATGTTTCATCTTCAAATCATTCACATTCCTATAGTCTGTCTCTAAATTGGTCCAGCCAGGTTTCAATGTTCTTATTGAAAAGGGGGCGGGTATATCATCTCACTTTTCAGATGCCGAGTATGAATCTGCCGGTGCAAAGATTGTCGAGACGGAGGAGGTGTGGAAAAACTCCGATATTGTCATGAAGGTAGGAGGATATCAAATGACTTATGTGCTTGTACAAATTGCCTTTATTGATTTGCATTATTTTCGATATTGTGTTCAAAAATAGTGTTCACTCATTGTACTTTTTGTTTTGCCATTTAGTTACGTCCTCCGACGACAGAAGAAGCAAGTCAACTTGAAGATCGCACAATCATATCTTTCGTATATCCCGCACAGAATAAGGAACTTGTTCAGCAACTCCAAGATCAAAAGGCAACTGCATTTGCAATGGATTGTATTCCGAGGACATTAAGTCGCGGGCAAACTTATGATGCTCTCAGTTCACAGGCAAATATTACAGGATATAGGGCTGTAATTGAGGCATCAAATGAGTTTGGCCGTTTCTTTGCTGGGCAGATGACTGCTGCGGGCAAGGTCCCCCCCGCCAAAGTGTTGGTTGTTGGGACGGGAGTTGCTGGACTTGCTGCAATTCAGACAGCGAAGAATATGGGTGCCATTGTTCGTGGTGAGTTCTTCTTTTTTGTGTGACAACACGTTTTCAATCTGAGTGATTGCGCCTTCCACTTACCATGCGATATTATTCTTCTCTGTATAGCCTTTGATGTTCGTCCCGTAACCAAAGAGCAAGTTGAGGCAATGGGTGGTCAATTCCTTGAAGTAGATTTCGAAGAAGATGGAAGTGGTGCTGGAGGATATGCCAAAGAGATGAGTAAAGAGTGGCATGCTGCCGCAGCAAAGATGCTATCGAAGCAATGTGAAGAGGTTGATATTGTCATTACAACCGCTGCGATTCCTGGAAGGAAGGCTCCCCTGATGATTACCAAAGACATGGTAGCAAAAATGAAAGCTGGAAGTGTCACTGTAGATTTGGCAGCTGAGACTGGTGGTAATGTCGAGACGACTGTAAAGGATGAAAAGATTTTCACAGATAACGGAGTAACCTGTATTGGGTACACTGATTTGGCAAGCAGACTTCCAACAACAAGCAGGTTAGTATTACACTTGAACTTTACTTCCGTCTATCATCTATGCGTGGAGAAGCAAATTCTCACTCGATTGTAATGGCTTCTTTTTATTTTATCAGTTCTCTCTACAGTAACAACATTTCGAAGTTTCTCTTGTCGATGGGTCCCCAGACGACTAAAGTGAAAGACTACCTCTACATTGATCATGAAGATGAGGCTGTTAGAGGTATGCTTGCTGTTGAAAAGGGAAAGCTGATGTGGCCAGCACCACTTCCACCACCTCCCGTTGCAAAGAAAGAAGACAGCAAAGCGGTTGAACCTGAAGTTATTGATTACCGCGCTCCTTATGTTCAAGGAGCCAAGCAGGCTGGGTATGTAGCTGCCGGTGTTCTTGGCGCAGGTTGCATCTCCCCAGACCCAGCTTTTAGTGCAATGTTTACTACGTTTGCCTTGTCGAATATTATTGGAGTTCAGGTTGTTCTTGGGGTTACTCACGCTCTTCACAGTCCACTTATGGCCGTAACAAATGCGATTAGTGGAACTACTGCTCTTGGTGGAATGCACCTCCTTGCCCACAGCAATTCAGCATCAGTGACAACACTAGCAGCGCTTGCCACGACGTTGAGTACTGTGAACATCGTTGGTGGTTTCATTGTTACAAAGAAGATGCTTGACATGTTCAAACGTCCTACCGATCCTCCTGAATATTATCATTTGTACGGAATTCCTGCTGCTGGGTCAATGGCATTCTACACAGCAGGTTCTATGTCGGGACATGTGCCTGAAATCGACACTGCTGCTGCAACTCTTGCTGGTTTGCTTTGCATTGGAGGTATTGGTGGTTTGAGTTCGCAGAGCACGGCTCGTCTCGGTGCCGCATCTGGACAAGCTGGGGTTGCCCTTGGAGTTGCGTCGACACTTGGTCATCTTCATCCCGATGTTGCGACTACCGCAAAAATTGCCGGGCTTATGGCTGTTGGCGGTGCAGCTGGAAAGTACATTGGTGACAGGGTTGAACCAACGTCTCTCCCTCAAACAGTTGCTGCATTCCACTCTCTTGTCGGTGTTGCCGCTAGTGCTGCTGCCGTCGGTGACTTTATGAATGCGCCAGTTGTAACAGAGTTAGACAAGGTTCATCTTGCAAGTATTTACTTGGCAACCGTTATTGGAAGTGTTACATGCACAGGGTCTTTGGTTGCATTTGGAAAATTGGACGGACGATTGGATTCTTCGCCTATGGCACACCCGGCAAGAGATCAGATCAACATGGGACTTGGTGCTGCGACGTTGGGTGCTGGAGCCATTGTCATGGGTGGACCTGAATTTGGCACCGGGATGGCTGCTTTGGGTGGAGCCTTGACGACAAGTGGAGTACTTGGATGGCACATGACCGCATCTATTGGTGGCGCAGACATGCCAGTGGTGATTACAGTTCTCAACTCCTACTCTGGCTGGGCTCTCTGTGCTGAAGGGTTCATGCTTGACATGCCAATCTTGACCACCGTTGGAGCTCTGATTGGATGCAGTGGAGCAGCTTTGACAAAGATCATGTGTGATGCGATGAACAGGGATATCTTGAGTGTCATCCTCGGAGGATATGGTACCAAATCATCCGGAAAGGGAGAGGCTATGAAATTCGAAGGAGAGGTAACTCAAACTAACGTTGACGACACTTGCAAACTTTTGATGGAGAGTGAGAGTGTGATCATTGTACCAGGATACGGTCTTGCTGTTGCTAAGGGACAATACCCGTTGAAGGATATGGTTGATACGCTAAAGAGTGCAGGAAAGAAGGTCCGTTTTGGTATCCATCCTGTTGCTGGACGCATGCCTGGTCAGCTAAACGTGTTGTTGGCTGAAGCTGGCGTGCCTTACGATATTGTTGAGGAGCTTGAGGAAATCAACGATGATTTCGATGAGACTGACGTTTGCCTCGTGATTGGCGCAAATGACACTGTTAACAGCGCTGCCGAGGACGATCCCAACTCAGAAATTGCTGGAATGCCAGTTTTGCGTGTGTGGAAGTCGAAGCAAGTGATCGTGATGAAAAGAAGTCTCGCGGCTGGGTATGCTGGAGTTGACAACCCGGTCTTTTTGAAGGACAATACAGATATGCTTCTCGGAGACGCAAAAGAGACTTGCGAGAAACTTGCGGCTGGTGTAAAGGCTCTTACTGGGAAGTAGACCCTCTGGAAGTAGACCCTCTTAATGACATTATTCGTTTTTGATAGCTGTAAAATCTATAATTTTGTTTCTCTACTCCGCCCCACAGTATTTAACTCCACTCTGCTTATGGCTTTTATGATAATGGCACACGCAGGCAATTCGTATCATGAAGACAGTAGGTAGATATGCTCACTTGAAGGTTGACTAATACGTTGAACTGGAAACGATTGAACAAGAGGAGAAAGTTTTACTAACGAAGCTTGGATTGAGCTTAGACTATACAGGAAACAATGCCATCAGTGTGATTGTCTTTTCCACTCCTCGATGATAGCAGCAGCAATGTGACGTCCCCAGTATTCATATCCTTTTTCATTTGGATGGATAGAATCATAGCTTACTAAACTTGAACCCAGCTCAAAAATCTCAGGCGGCTGTAAAGTTGATTGTAGTGCTTGCTCAAATTCTACCTCTGCATTAGAATCATCGTCATCTTGTTCAAATGCCATAGTATGCTCTTGCATGAGACGTTCAACTTTCCGTCGGACGTCTTCTTTGATGTAATTCAAAGCTAGAACAGCACGTTCTGAGTTGAGATTATTACATAGGTTCGAAGTTCCATTCTCGATATTCTGAATAAGTGATCCAGATGGAGCCTCAACGAAAAGAATTTTGTTGGGAAATTCTAGTGAAAGCTTCTGCTTGGCACTATCCATGTAACTGATTATTGAATTGGCAATTAGACCAATTGGAGGGTAACTGAAGAGAGGGATTGCATTCGTTGGTAGAGCTGGCAAGACAACTAGCGAACGTCTCTGACTTTGGGGTTGCTGCTCCAAGTAGTTAGCCGCCTTGTTCTTTTGTAGACGCAACCTTTCCTTCACCACACCAAAGATATTCTTTAGTCCATCTCCAAACGAGGATTCAGTTCTTTCATATGCCAAAAATGGTAGTAATGTATCCTTCATATCATTCATACCCGCCAAGACTACTACAACATCATAATCATTATTGCTTTCTTTCTGTATAATGCTGCTATCATATCCATTGGCAAACCATTTGTGAAGTATTTTCGTGATACCTTTCGTTGATGCACCTGGTGAACCTACGCAGCTCCATTGCACTGGCCGGCCAAGCTCTCTTGCAAGATGTTTTGCAATCGATTCAGGGAGAACGGGCGTGCTTGATCTACAAATACCACATCCGGCAGCTAATGAGTCGCCTACGACAAATATCTTGAGAGGGAGCTCATCATCGTCTCTCTCATCCTCGTCGTCGTCCTTATTTGCATGATGCCTGCATGTGTTCCTATGATCTTTATTTAGCAGTACCAAGCCACTGGAAGGTGAAATTGGATGCGGCGCATCTCCGTGGTTCAACCTGTATCGAGTTATGAAGTATGATCCTTGCACTATCGACGCCACACCCAAACCAAGACATATCTTGCCCAGTTGCTTGGAAGATTTGTGTAGTATATTGCCAAGGCTGTACATAACGATAATGTGGCACTGTATACCTACTTATTATTCATAATACACCTTCATCATTGCAACGAGGCAGGGGTGGCAAACAACCATCCGAATCGGGTCCGAATCTATCGAATTTTGATTTTGTGAGCCGAGGCTGAGTCTGTTCAGACAAGAATCTTTAGAAGCTTCTACCTACAGTATAGGGAGATCGAAGTACCATAAGTATGGTATGTAGTTAGTGGGCGCTTTTAGGTCCAGTTGTGGGCGCTGCCCACGTGGGGCCAACATGCTAGCTTTAGACAAACAAAATTTACCCGGTTGGAGATATGGGGATTTTATTACTCTAGGCCAAAGACTTGTGGGCTCGCCCACTACGTCGATTTCCCTACCTACAAACCTGCTACAACTCTTGCAGTTCAACTGAAAAAAGGACGTCATCATGACCTCGGCACCCCCCCTAGCCCTGGGCGGAAGCAGTCGCAGCCGACAACACGGCCCTTATAATTACTATCAACATCAGGTTGTCTTCCTTGCCTCATATCTCATCTTTGGTCTGCTTCACGAACTTCTTGGTCACGCCTTAATTGCCAAGCTCTTGTTCGGGTTCTCTTCATCTGCCGATGATGATGTTGACGTTTCCGTTAATGAGACGTCCTATCCATTTTCTCCTGTTATCAGCTTCTATGGTAGCGGAGCAATTTCTATGCTCGTTCGAGCAATATTGGGACGTTGTTACGTTATAATTTCCACCGACAAAAACCTTCCATCGGCATTTCATAAATTAATATTACACACTGGATGGGTTGTTAGCTGGATACTTGCATTGAGCTGTCATTATATCCACCGTAATTATATTATTAACACGATTCGACTACGACAAGATGACAATAAGCAGCAGACATGTTGCAGCGGTGGCAGCACTTCAATCAGAAGACTAGTGACAAGAATATTAAGTGAACCCACTGTCATCTTGGCCGCGTACGCTACAGCGATAGATGCAACATTGACTGATTTACTCGGTTGGGTTCCAGTAACACATCGCCTCTTATTCAATAATCTATCTTCTGTTGCTTCTACGGCACCAATGGCAATATACTACTGCGGTAATTTTGGCATACTACTACTCAACTCACAATGGATCAAACATGATGGAGGGAAGTCTGCATTAGATATGCTCGAGCAAATGATATATATTACCATGATGAGAGGTGCACAGAGTGGGGGAGTGGTCACCTTTGAACCTTCCAACTATGGTAACATTGACAATAATGATAGTGGTAGGCCTAAATTGAGANCGCCTTCTATTACTACTACTGCTGTTGTTGTTGTTGTCACTACCAACAACAGCAGTAGTAGTAATAGAAGGCGACTGATAAGAGCCTTCTACGGACATACACGTTTTGCGACAAGTTCAAAGGCAACTTTTGATGGGACACATCCACATCGCTGGTCCAAAAGGAAAGAATATCATATGTATGGGTTTCGATCGTTGAAATATGTTACTTCACCTGTGGATGAGTCTGCTGCGTCATCTGCTTCATCATCGTCATCGATGATTCAAAAGGGAGTGATGGGGCTTGAGAACTTTGTTACTCATGTGAGTGATTTCAATATACATATATTTATTCCTTTTCTCTTTATTACTCCTCTTTTCTGACAAACACTTCACCTCACCTCATCTGCACTCAAACACACAAACGCAGAATGGTGACTTTGAATTCTATCGCATCAATGATAAATTCTATGACACCGAAACAATTCAAAATTGGCTTACTAAAGCGCTTAATTCACCCATGCCAAGTACTGTAGACTCAGTCGCCATTGCGGGTATGATCGATTTACTCCGCACTCAGGGTTCATTCTCGTTGAGCATAAGATATGTCCTATGCTTCGCGGGCAATGAAGTATCAAATATCTTTGAGAGTGAACTGGACCCTTCTGACCCTACCTTGTCTTACCCTACAATGGAGGCATATACAGAAATTGAGAAGATCTTTGAGAAAGGTATGGAGGAGTACATAGAGAAAAGTAATGTCAAGACACTAGAAGAGATTAGCTCATCGGATGAGAAGCGTGCAGGTCTGGTGAAGGAGATTGCAGAGGCACTTCAGTTTACTCCAGCACGTATCCTCGAGCCATTTTGTGGCGAATGTACATCCTTTGACGTTGAAATGGGTACATCCTTCGTTAGACGAGTGATCGATGCATTTTTCGATAACGACTTGTTCCACTCTGTGCGACTGTTTCTCGAGAATGCCAAGGGCAGTTTCGGATTGTGTGTTGTCAACTCGGTAGATGCACATCGACAGGTTTGTATTGCTGCCAAGGGACAGACAAATTCAATAGCTTTCTACCCACGAAAGGGGGTTGTCTGCTATGGGTCAGAACAAGCGGCTGTGAAGGCTGGGTTGAATTTTCCTGTGCCGTCGCAAAATACTAGTAGCCAGCAAGAGTGTGGTGTAGACGAAGATGCATTCCGGCTAGATCTGGATGATCTTGGAGGAGAGATATGCCTGCTAGACTGGGGTTACGATAATGATGTTGATCCAGCTATTTCCCAGCCAAATCGGAACCTTCCAGTAGAAAAGCTAATGGGAGGGAAAGTCAACGTCATTTTACTTCGGCAAAGTATGTCATCAAACATACCCCAGCAATTAAGCCATCGCTGCCTATCATTGGAAAACAATGAATTCATGAAACCTTTGCCAAGCGACTGTCCTGACCAAGTCCTGAGAGACATCCGAGACATACCCAAAGTCTGTGACAACATCCAGAAGGATTGGCGCAATGTTGGATCAAATAGAATGGCGGCATGGCAGCTTGGTATTTGTCTGCAACACAGGCTGCGAGCATATGAGACGGGTACAATCCAGCGTGACGGCACCGCCGTGGACATTCTGGTCACCGGCTGTGAGGTTAGCCTTTGGCTCGCAGAACAGTTTGTTTCAGACTTGAAGAAGTGTTTTCCCAAACTGTTTTTGAAGGCCGTAAGCTCGAATAAGCTCCTTGGATTGTTCGGTCAGGACCTTCCTATGCCTGCGATTGGATTTCAGGAATCAGCAAAGACATTCAGCTTAAAGGACACAATCGTCATCATCGTTAGCCACTCGGGAGGGACCTTCGCACCATTGGCTTGCTCTAATCTTCTTCAAAGTTTCTCCTCGTCTATATTCGCTGTTACGTCAGAGTGGGATACACAGATTGGTAAACAACTACGACATATGTACATGGACAACAATGATTTGGTCACAGGGCGCATCTTTTCGACTGAATGCGGGGTTCGCACGGCTGAACCATGTTCTGTAAGTGTTGCTGCGACGCATCAATTGCTTACAAACATATTCCAGTTTATTTGCATCACAATCATCAGCAAGCCGCACTTTTGCTACATCAGCGGGGCAGTTGTGACAGAGAGGGATTTGCAGTGCTTGGAGCGGTGTAATAATGACAATATCAAGGCTCTTGAATATATCGTCGGAACTGACAAGCATGGTTATACGTGGGACCACAACTTGGTACCTAGTTTAGAGCCGAGACTTCGAGCTGCCGGAGATGTGTGGGCAGAACACGTGCTCGAGGTGGCGAAGGCCTATTTGATGAGTATTTTTTACATTCTCATCACTGTTACTACTGGGTTTCCGGTTTTTACGGCCATTGTACACGCATTTACCAGAGCCAAAATACCAATGGGTTACGAAATGGATCATTGGGCTTACTATGTCAGTGAGTAATCGTGATTATGTTGTTAGACGCGATGACTTTCCCTCATATATTTGTTCATCTCACGCATACTTCTCATCTCTATGTACTTTCATCTGAAGCCCATTTCGTCGATGCCCTCATCTTCGTTTGGCTACCACAGATATGTATTACAATCATTCGGATATTTCAACGGCGTAACTTGCGCCATCGCATGGTCGCACGCACCGTTGTGGTTGCAGATGTCTGTCCTGTGAGTAGTATTATATTATTTTTGATACCGCAAATCTATTCTGAAACCTTCTAACACTTTTCTTTGTTGTCTAAAGTGGGTGGCTCAATGCGCTGATCAATTCCTCAGCAAACTATTCGCATGTTCATATAGCATAGCTGGTATTAATGTCTTGAACGGAAACCCAGCTGACCATTTTGTTCATCGACATACGCATCGAGTCGTAAGAGGAACACTGCTTTTGTGCGGACGTCCTGATGGGCGTTTATCTGCATTGACTTCTCTTGAAACTTCAACATGTCTTGCTGTCAATCAAGCCAGCTCTATACAGAGCATCGGAGGTACCTGCGAGACCATTACTATTGGGCACAACAAAACCAAGCTCCCTCTGTCGAAAGATGGAATCTTTTTGGAAAGGAACCGGCCCAAATTCCTGGTGAGTCCCCAATTTTTTTTTGGTCTGCGCAAGCAAGTTCTTTTCCTTTTCCTCTAACTTGGATCTGTTCAGTGTGAGAAATTGGTGAATGATGCTGACGAAAAGACAAAGTTTCGCTCGCATGCGAGCGAGAGCACCTTCAACTCTTCAGTTAAGAGCTTTGCGTCTAATAGTAGAAGCACTTCATCTAGATTCCTCCTTCAAAAGTTTGGTGGACTAGTTGCACAAACTGGAAAAACCGTTGCACAAACTGGACAAAACTCTCTTGAAACAATTAACACTCCACTCGAAGTAATAAGCACACCGCTCCAAGCACTAAATCCACTACAAGCACTAAATCCACTAACGCGTACTGCTGAAGAACCAGACTTAGGAGAATCGGTGCAGCACACCAGTAATGCACTTATTGGTTTCTACACGGAGATGAGAGACAAGGCTAGGAGAGCCTCTAAAACTGTGGATAATCGAGACAACGTGTCGAATGTTATCCAAAACATGATCAACAAGTAAGTGAAATAGATGTGTGCCCTGTTTCATTCATTCTTGCGGTACCCCTAACCATTTTTTGATGTATGCAGTGAAAAAGGTCATGCCCGTATTAGAGAAGCATTTGATTCAATTGATGTGGATAGGAATGGATACATCGATCGTAACGAGTTTGTTAACGCTTACCTTAAAATCAATCCAAATGTGTCCATTTCGCAGTTGGAAACCTTATTCATGGAGTGCGACACGAATGATGATGGCGTGATAGACTTTGATGAGGTGAGATTGTTTGATAAGTCAATTATATGCTTTCATAAATACGCGTCGTGTTGTTTACCCTTAATATTTGTTTAGTTTGCAACGTTATCAAGTGTGCCCCATATCGAGGCATTGAGCAATCTAAATGTGGCCAATCGTGATGAGCGTGGCCTCCTTCAAGTGCAGCCTTCTGAGGAAGAATTCTTTGGCGAAGAGTTGAAAAGGAATACTCCGATTCATTTAGGTAGTATTCTGATCGCAAAGAGTCAACACCTGAGTCAAGAGCTGTATGAATCACGTGTTGCCTCGCTACAACGATTTGTGGCGATGACTGTAATGTTTCATCAAATGGGAAGTCGCGTACAGGCATTCTTCCCCAAGATTTCTTTTGGTATGTTAGGCTACCGAATTGATCGTACCCACTCCATAATGCGTATTGCAACCACGGCAAGTCCAGTAAGCGGAGCGGATGTTCGAGATCGAATGGTTGAGTTGCACTTCCGTTTTAAGATTCTGAAAGCTGTGGACAAAATTTGCCGCTTTCTTAAGAATCAGAGGTCTACTCGTCCTCGTCAGCAGGATGACAAATCTGACTAAATGATGAATGATGGACCTCTCATTAGGAAAAGAAAATAATTGATTAAGAGTCACCAATTAAGTAGGTTTTGATATTCGTTTGTAATATGTAGAAAGTGCATTCCTTCCTAGTGTTGTATAAACCTATCCTTAATACAGATGAGAATAGATGCTGTAATGAAATAAGATGATGAGGTTCCAATTAATTTTACAATTTCATCTCATCTTCTTTCCTCAACTGCTGCCATTCTTGAACAAAGGTTTTCTTCTCTTCCCTATCATCCTCCTGCTGCATTTTTTCATCATTGCTACCCATTGCAATCAATATGGCTCGTTTCTTTGCCTGAGATTCGTCCCATAGTATTTTTTCGTAACTGTCTTTAGGTGTACGATATAATACTTCCTCACTCAAATGTTTTGTGGCTGCATCAAGTATCAATTCTGATAATGGAGGTTGGTGTTGCATTTCATCTGGGCCTTCCTTCATTAATTTTTTTGGCAATCCTGCTATTTCATCCAAGGCTATTCTATACCGTTTGGCATTTGGTTCACCAGAAAACAATTGTGATGCTGCCTTGGTTATGAAGCGACGTATTTTCACTGGATCCCATAACTCCTCTTCGTAGTCTGCATGACATCCATATGCCTCCAATAATTCCATCCTATTTTTTGGCTTCTTTGGAGAAGGATTATTAGAACCACTTGCTGTTCTTTCATCTGTGTATAGCAATTCATCTGACATTGCAAAAGCCCAGGGGTTAGACATAAATCCACGGCCAACCATAATGCCATCTAACTCTGGACATTCATCTAATTCACGTTTCACCTCTGATAATGTCTCCACACCACCATTCAATGATATGTTCAATTCTGGAAACTCCTCTGCCAATCGTCTCACCTGATGATATCGAAGCGGAGGGACTTTTCGATTATCAGCTGGACTATAATTCTTGCCCAAAACAGCTATCCTTGCGTGGACCTGAAAGTCATTGACAATACCGTCACTTGCAACTATTTCAATAAACTTCTTGAGTGACTGATATTCCTCTTCCTCACTCCGTGCCGAGTATTGTTCACGTGTGAATTGATACCCCTCATCAGTTCCAATTCGACATTTGACTGTTATTGGTATTGTCCCTTGTGACCCTTGATACATGGCGGTGGTAAGTTGCTTTACTAGATGTGGATCTTGCATTAAAGCAGCTCCGAAGCATCCCTTCCCTGCCACCTTGGGTGATGGACATCCACAATTGAGATTAAGTGCTGTGTAGTCACAAAATATTGGTGGTGACTTCTTGTTGTTAAGCGAGTTCTCTTGTGCTGCTGCCAATTGATTGAATTCCCAGATAGTTTTTGATGCAAGAAATAATTGATCAGGGTCAGATCCACCCAATTGTAGTACAGATGCACCTTCTGCATTATGCCCCTGTCCCAAGAATCGTAATAGATACGTCGGGTCAAATGACTTGTCTCCCACTTCTGCAGATTGCGCTACTGCATCTAACAATGAAGAATATGATGG
The DNA here is from genome assembly GCA_036940125.1 of Mediolabrus comicus. Lineage (NCBI taxonomy): Eukaryota > Bacillariophyta > Thalassiosirophyceae > Thalassiosirales > Thalassiosiraceae > Mediolabrus > Mediolabrus comicus. The sequence goes on from JALLBI010000892.1 coordinate 12,329, forward strand.
ATGCTGTTGATGATTGTTTATTGATAAAGATGATAGTGCAGCCTCTCGTTCATGTGCGATTGCATTCGCTGCGACCATTTCTGTATATAATAAAGTTCTGTCGGATAATAACCGAACTAAATGTCGAAAGTGACGATCGGTATATTCCATCATGGGTGCGAGTGATAATTTTGAGTTCGATCGGAGTGTATTTGTTCGTTGCTGGTAGATGGTGAGGTTATTATCGTCATCGTTTTGCAGAGAAGAAGAAGAAGAATTTATCATCATTCGCTTAGATGACGAGGTAGTAGTTAGCAGCCGCCGTCTATAAGCTAAAGAGGTAGCATGCCGCGATGTGAAGGCGTAGGTTGACGACATCCTACTGGTGATAGCCGCCATCAGAGTCAGAGAACAATAGAAGAAATAAAGGAAGATATGCCGTCTGTTGTTCCGATTGTACGAGGAAGTAAAAAACCTGGCTGACTTGCTCATGTTAATTTCCTTTAGCGTAGATTAGTAGTTGTTCAGTGCATTTATATTAGCAGCCACATCATCAACAGCAATGTTGTCCATTGCGAGCAAGAGAGGATGAGAGCGCGCGAGTGAGGGTGATGGAGGAGGAGAGATGAAAAAGGAGGAAAGACAGACGACCTGAAAGCAGCCTGAAGTGAGTAGAAATGAAAACGGTGTTTGATAATGTGTAAGACATTATAGAAAATGAATAAATTTCTATATATAGATAGACGAGCCGAGCAATCTCCGACAACGAAGCTATTCAATATGTAATACACATCATGCACGTTGAATCCCCTTTCAAGTTGATTGTTTTAGGTCTCCAGCCAAGCTTCAACCTCAAGCTCAAGCTCTCGGATTTGTCCCTGCCACAGAAACAATTTGTTTGTATTGACGCAAGTTTGGCTTTATCGAACCAAAATAAGAAGTGGCAAGCTTGGCCCAGGAATAATCATAAACATTGCCGCTACCTCCAACTTCTTTTTTGTGAAAGATGGCATACCCTGCAGTATGCATTGCTGTGAAGAATTTGTTCGCAATGAAGGGAGTGCCATGCAGTTGCATAAGGACTTNGCCCATACTTTCTTTGCCCTCAGGCCGAAACGCAAAAGGATGAAAGTGTACGCCCTTCGTTTGACCCATTGCCTGCTTTGCCAAAACTTCGGGCGGTATAAAGTGATTAAAAATGTGTATTTCACATATTGTTAAATCAACTTTGTTGTTGTCTTCTGGATGTAATTCTCTCATTCTCGACAAGGAAAAGTCTAAAAATTGGAGACCGAACTCAACATCATTACCACCCGAAATATAAATCAAGCATTCCTTGTTACCTCTTTGTTTCTTCTTCTTCCTTCGACTGCTCGTTTTATATTCATCGGCAAGATCAATTATACGGCGTGGTTGACACACCCACTTCCCACCAATCTGTACTTTCTTATTGTCGCATGCAGCAAAGTTGGGAGGCCAGTTTTGTGTCCACCATTTTCTCTCATCTATGTTGGCACCACTTTCCGATAACATATCAGACGTCTTTGCAATCACCTTATCTTGTAATTTGACTGCCTTTTTCGAGGCAGCCTTATGTTGTTTCCATGCAGTAGTGGGAATATCATCGATTAGACCAAAGCTTTCTTTTCTAGCCAACGCTGTCTGTTTGAGCGAGTAAGTTTGTCCTTCACGGCTGCCACTAGTGAAACCGGAAATGAAGGCATATATCCGACCAATAACAGTCACGGCTATAAATCCAATTAAGAGAGATAGGACTGCAGTTGCTCGTTTTTTCCTCCATCTGACCCGTTGTTGTCTCAAATCTTCTGCGTAGGCCTCGTTGGAGGATTCATCTGTTGAGTAGCGTGGTCGAAAGGCAATCTGCTCCTCCGCCATTATTGTCGCGATATTATATATTATTATCTCTCTTAGCGCGTTGCTGGTTATGTAGCTATCTTGTGTTGATAGATGATGGTGATGTATGTTAGATTTCCTCCATCTGGCGTATTAAGAGACTACTCATCTCATCCACTGGTGGGAATGGTAGCAGTATATAGAAACA
>JALLBI010000898.1:0-13829 GCA_036940125.1 Mediolabrus comicus
AAACATAAACAACATCTTGAATGCACCATTTCAAACAAAAGAGTAATCAAGAGGCTGTTAGTACCAATACGACACAATATTCATGCCTAATTTTCTCCTTCACCTCCTCTTCAGATTTTGTTTGGGCTCATGTGGCTCATCGGCTCGGGCTTGATTGATTATTCAACTGGCCCTGCTGCAGCAACACTGCACTTCTGATCCACTCATTTTATACTATTCACCTTCTATACAAAAGAAAGAGCTCTTCTCCTCTTTCTACCATCTAATACTTACTAGCCAAGATTCACATTCCTTACACAAGTCGATTGCTACAAAAGTTTGCAAACTAACTCTACAACAAGTTCAAGTAATTGTTCTCTCGAAACTTGAAAAAATCCAACACAATGAGCGGACAGCAAAATCCGTACTATAGCGATGATCGGTCGCATCGCTCTCGTAACAGCCACGATCCCACATCCTCCGTGGTTAGCGGCACCTACATCAGCGGAGCCTACGATCCTTCCATGACCTACGGCGGTGAACAGCAAATGTACAACCAACCTATGCAACAACAACAACAGCTAGCAACTTGGGCTGGTGATGATGTGTCTGATTTGGGTGGAAGGACATTTGAATCTCGAGCTCGTTCCATCGCTGGTTCGGCTGCATTAGTTCCAAAGGCCAAGTATTCATGGGCAAGCGAGTCTGTCGGAGCGCAATCCACTGTTATGTCACGTCGCTCATTGGCAACTGCGAGTGTGCCCGAGCCAGAACAGACTAGATCTGCCAGTGCTGCCACAGAGGGCAGGTTGTGGTCGTCTTTTGCTTGGATGGTTACCTTCCCCATCCCCAACAAGTGCATTATGAGGCCAACAAAGGATGCCAAGCAGGCATGGCGTGAGAAAGTAGCATTATTCTTGATAATGATTTCATGCTCCGTGTTCTTTGTTGGTGTGTTCGGTTTCGTGCCTCTTTTGCTGTGCAAGGAAGATACAATCTTTTCAATGCAGGATATTTGGCTCCAGAGTGGTCAGAGCTGGGTTGTTGTTCATGGTCAAATTTATGATGTGAAGGATCTTATCAATCGTCATCCTGGTGGAGTGAAGGGCATTGTGGATTATTTGGGTAAAGATGCGTCGAAGGTATTCCCCCGTGCTGCTCCGATGACCCTTCCTGAACAGTGCTTGGATATGAACAAGGTTGAAGCCTTCAAATTGAACGTAGAGAGCCCGACCAACAACTTCACCAACCCCACCTGCCAAAGCTTCACCGAGCTAGATGAGCTGCTTGGTATCACCTGCCACACCTTCGCGGCAGGATCGAAGGGCGTGAATAAGTTCCTTGGCGATTTTGAGCGTGCCCAGTTCAGAGTGTACACCAATGGTCTCAATTCCGACGGCATCAAGTGGTTCCATATCAACAACCGTGTGTATGATGTTACCAACTACATCAAGAAGATTGACGAGAATCGCGAACCCACTACGGACGGAGAGGACGAGTCTCTTGATAACAATCCAGAAGCCTACCTGACTCCTACACTGAACAAGGTCATCATGAACTCATTAGGAGGGGATGGTACTGATCTCTATAATGCTTTGTTTGGTTCACCTGAATACATCCAATGCCTTGAAGAGATGTTCTACCATGGTATTCTTGACGATTCTACCGATACTTTCTGCGCGACACTGAACGTCATGATGCTTACTATGCTTTGTCTTGTGGCCGCTTTGATGGTCATTCAGTTCCTTGCATCCATGATATATATCTGTCCTCGTCATCGGACCTACACGGAAGAGGATGTGAGGAGTCCCGTCATGGTGATGGTTCCCTGTTACAATGAGGGTGACAATGAGTTGCGTAAGACGATCAAGTCGGTGTTGAACACTACGTATCCTGACGAAAACAAGGTGTTGTTTATGGTTGCAGATGGGTTGGTGACAGGTAATGGAGAAGACATGTCCACTCCCGAGCATCTTGCCAACATTCNTTATGGTTGCAGATGGGTTGGTGACAGGTAATGGAGAAGACATGTCCACTCCCGAGCATCTTGCCAACATTCTTGGTTTTGACATTGATGAGTTTGAAGATGACACGTTTGAGTACGACTGTATTGGTGTGACTCACACCAAGAACCGCGCTCGTGTGTACCATGGCATCCTTCAAAAGGGCCACAAGTTCCTCAAGTACATTGTCGTCGTTAAGTGCGGTCTTCCCGCCGAGGCCACAACATCAGCAAAGCCTGGTAACCGTGGTAAGCGTGACTCTCAGCTCGTTATTATGGGATACTACAACCGCATTCACTATGGTCGCGAGTTGACTGAGCTCGACTCTGCCATCCAGCGTGCAATGGTTGATCTGAACCTTCAAGCCGATATGGTCCGCTTCCTGATGGCTATTGATGCTGATACTCGCGTTGACACTATGTCTATCACACACATGGTGTATGGAATGGACAAGAAGGAGAAGGTACTTGCTCTGTGTGGCGAAACCAAGGTCGACAACAAATCAAGCTCATGGGTGACAATGATCCAAGTATTCGAGTACTATAACTCCCATCACTTGAAGAAGGCCTTTGAGGCCGCTTTTGNGGGTGACAATGATCCAAGTATTCGAGTACTATAACTCCCATCACTTGAAGAAGGCCTTCGAGGCCGCTTTTGGATGCGTGACGTGTCTGCCCGGATGTTTCACCATGTACCGTATTATCGCCGATGATGGGACCCCCTTGCTTCCCGGGGATGGTGTTTTGTATGAGTACTCTCGTAATGATATTGAGACGCTTCACGAGAAGAACTTATACCATTTGGGAGAAGATCGTATGCTTACCACGCTTCTCTTGAAGTACTACCCAGATCGCTCACTGACATTCATCCCTGAAGCCACATGTTGGACTATTGTGCCACACACTTTCCGCATCTTGCTCTCCCAGCGCCGTCGTTGGATCAACTCTACCGTACATAACATGTTTGAGCTCCTCAAGGTCAACACCATGTGCGGAGTGTGTTGTATTTCTATGAAGGTAGTTGTGTTCATTGATCTGATTGCGACTATGATTCTCCCAGCAAGTTACTGCTACGCCATGTACTTGATCTTTCTGGTGGTTGTGGAAGACTTGCCAGTTTCTAAAATTCTACTCATTCTGTACGGTATTATTATGGGTGTGCAGGTGGTGGTGTTCATACTACGCTCGAGATGGGAATATGTGTGGTGGTTCTCCGTATACTTCGTAGTTGGTCTTCCAGTCTTTTACCTTATCCTTCCTGTGTATTCCTTCTGGAATATGGATGACTTTTCATGGGGTAAGACTCGTGCTGTTGGAGGTAGTGCTGCGAATAATGCTCTCTCGGAGGGCACAGATGACGATGATGAAACAGACGAGGGTGATGAAAGAGGCAGCCTTTTAAAGGAAGTAGATGATGATGAGAGCAGCACTTCTAGCTCAAGCCGAACAAGTAGTCAAGATTATGAAGATGAAGACGGCAGTGATTACGACAATGAGAGTCAAGATCATAGTGATTATGATAATGAAACTGAAGATGGAGATGATGGAAATGATGATGATAATGCGAGCTATTACAGTGAAGAGTATAGCGAAAGCCAGTATGACAGTCAAGCAAGTGGAATGCAAGAACAAAGTTATAGATCAAGAACAATGCTGTAGGACCTGAAGAAAAGTGTACAGTACATATTTACATAGTAGTTAATTGAACTTAAGTAGTTATCTGATATATATTTGACACTGTTGCTCTATCTTATTAACCCATTGTGTAGTATTGAGAAGTAGGTATGTAATACTTCACCTGTCACCTGCAAATTCTCAGGGAAGGAGAGATGAGAGAAATCAGAAACCATCTGCACTTTTTCCAAAAAAGTGGCGGGATCTCACGGCTACGGTCGGAATAGTATCCCAACATTCCAATGATGATGTGGCAAAACTCCGCCCTCCTCTCTCTCCGCGAAGTAGCCAACAAGCCAATCCACATCCACAGCATTGTTCCCAGCTGCCCCAATACTGCCATTATTATTTCATTCTACCAAATAATAATATTATCATTGTTCAGTATCTTTAGAATATATCTAATAATACACTACACTTTTGCGTATCTTTGGGTGGGCATAGAATACTTCAAACGCAGAGAAATTATCGCGGTCGGCTTGTTATTGCAGCAGAACGCATATCTTATCATCAATGCGAGTTCTTTCAACTCTAGTATCATCCCTGGCTCTTCCCGTCGTGGTCCGTGGTTTCCAGGTTCTCACAATGCCACCTATTGCAAACGCTGCTTCGATGACAATGACAATAAACACAAAATCTGATCAAAGTCAAGTCAGGCAACGCCCTAACGCCAATAAAGCCGCTCCTCTAAAATATACAAATGATGTGAACGTGGATGTCAAGGCTATACAGATCCCTCTCAAAGTGAATGGTGGGTCCGCCTCGCTTGCCACTAGCAAGAGCAATGAAGCCATGCAACACGCAATCAAGATCATTCCTATGCTCGCATTGGCAGCCGCAGCGGCCGTCGTGCTCACAACTTGGCTCTCGGGCTTCAGCTCACCTGCCGCTCAAGGAGTCAAACTTGTATATGCTGGTGCCATTGCCGGTATCATCTCTCGAACATTTTGCGCCCCCATTGAAATGGTTTCCACAGTCATGATGTGCAGGGGAGATCAGGCAGCCTCCATGACGGAGGAATTGTCCAACACTTGGAAGAAGGAGGGTTTCCGTGGTATGATGAAAGGCAACGGGGCCAACTGCCTCAAGGTAGCTCCTAGCCGAGGAACACAGTTTCTCGTTTATGAGTTTGTGAAAAGGAAGATGTTACTAGCGGGTGTTGGGCTTGCAGCCGGTGCCTCTGCGGGGTCACTTCACGCTGGCGCGAGATTGTTTGCGGGTGGTGTGGCTGGTATGGTAGCTGCCACAATTGTATATCCTCTTGAAGTTGTGAAAACCATGCTTACCCTGTATCCCGGTCAGTGCAGTTCTATTACTGATGCTCTCTCTATGGTCTACCGCAGCTCTGGTGTGGGAGGTCTATACCGTGGGCTTGGACCTACGCTCGTTGCTATGTTCCCGTACGTGGGAGTTGAGTTTATGGTTTATGAAACACTGAAAAAGAGATGGGAGATGGCGTTTGGACCGGTAGGAACAGCGGCCCTGTTACTATTAGGCGCCATAGGTGGAGCTGCTGCTCAGGCATCAGCTCATCCCTTAGATGTCATTCGCAGACGTATGCAGATGCAGAGTATGAACATTGATAAGAGTGAAGTGAAAGACAAGCCCACCAAAAAGTATTCCAATATGTTTTCTGGCCTTTACCGAGTGGGTAAGGACGAGGGTGTTCACGTGTTGTTCAATGGACTTGGCCCTGCATGCTTTGAAAAGATCCCAAGCACAGCCATTGGATACTTCATCTATGAGTTCTTAAAGGTGACACTTAAAGTGTCATCTGTGTAAACTAGCCAGCTTGGTGGGGAAGAAAGTAACATCATGGAATTTAATTATATGGGAGAAACAAAAATGTGCCTTGCGGAAAAGTCGAAGTATGGGACATGGCACATGGGGAAAGAAACATAGAAAGGACCAAGCCACAAAAATACGTCCTCAGTGTGGTGGCATCTTCAAATGACCATGTATAACATGGCTTGCTACTTGTGAGTTTAGTTTATCATAACACTCTAGCGAAATATTTGTGTTGAAGAAATCGATCATTCTGAACTAGAATTGGTTCCATATTTTTTTATATAATTTTATATTCTCCCATGGACGAGTTTACCATTCTTCTAGTATTGCAACGCAGTCGCCCACTGTTGCTGCACCACCGGCGAGTGCCTTTGATAAAGCGTCAACTATACTTTTATTGTTCCTTAGTAAAAGATCAGCCTCCGCAAGTGCCCAACGAAGGTAGTCATTTGCCTGTTCCTCATTCTCTGGTAATGCATCTACCAATGCACTCGCATATTGATTGTTTCTCGCTTGGTCGTTTAGGCGATTGATGAAGCCTAGAGCCTCACGAGGATCTGACGACATTAGTTGAGGATACTTGCTTAACTCCATTGCCACAGGTGCAAGGAGCCAAATTAGCATCTTTAGCAATCCAGCATCCGATGCCAAGTTGTCTAATGATCCTTGAATGTTTTGTGTGTCTTCACTTGGCTTGCTCCTCATAGAATCAATCACTAACGACGCCCCTTCCAAGGCATTTGGTTGAAATGCAAAGCAGGGTAATCCCAGACTATAAGCAGCAAAAACAGCTGCAGCTTCACATTGACAGTCCCTCTCTGTATTTACGTTCAGAAGCCGACTCAGTCCGCGCACAACTGACCCAGTTAGACTGCCTGTACCGATTTCCAAAGGCATGTCTTCCTTTTGGGGCGCACTCATATTCTTTACAGTATCCGGTAGTTTGTCTTCGTTCATTTTTGCCACCGCAGATCCGCCCATGACAATAGCATCAAAGAAATTGTCCACGATGACAGTGGTTACTGCTACTCCAACTATGAGATTTGTCAACAGTGTTAAATCTTCCATTCCAAATAATCCCCCGAAAACATTCACTGCAAGGCATGCTCCGACAATACCTGAAAATAACACAGCCTGAGACACCTCCGATGCTCTGTCATCCTCTGGTACTGGTGGCAAACTTTGTAACCTCTCGATATCGTTATTGTTGTTTCTATTGCCGAAAGGAAAAGCACTAGCTGAAGATTGTGGGATAGGGTTGACACTACCTTGCAGATTGCCATACCTCAAAATTGATTGATTTCTAATCGCTAGTGTGAGTACCTTTGCCATAATTCGTGCATCTGATGTCAAGGCAGTAGCCTAATAATCAGCCGAAATTGGGAGCGTATAAGTATATAATATTCAAGTTCATAATATATAAGATTTGTATATACATCAAAAGAAGAGGCACACATTAGACACAATATACGCAAGTACACTCACATCAATCAAAGATATAATTCCTCTTGGACCTGTTGTAATCCCGTTACCATTCATTTCTTCCATAAGTCGGATTGGATCAACAAGTCCATCTTTTGCGTTGGATGCACCACCGTCAATTACTTTGGCACAAAGTCCGGTAAGAACTGTTTCGTATTTGTCTCTATCGTCTAGGGCAGAAAAAGCCACGTTCAGCAGTCGATCACCATCTCTTGCTAGAACCATTTCTCCGCTATTTGCACTGGATGGTCCCTCGAAAAGCATGGAGCTACGTATACGTTGCTTTGCGGACGCACTTGTGCTTGTGGTTGGTGAGACAAATGCCAATACACCACAACATGAAATGATGAATACTGCCAATATGCGGCAGAGAACAGCACAACGCTGTGTATTGCTAGGGGAATGCATCTTCGTCATACAGCGCAGCTCCAGCAGCTGATAATAATTGTTGTCGTCCTCGGAGGATTAAGAATGCATATGTAGCGGCAGCGGCAAATAAAAGATTGATTTGAGTTGATAGTTGAATGCTTTGATCACTAAGTACTTCCACTTCCAACTTCAACTCGTCTTTGTGGCAGTAGGGTTGTACTAATTCCTACGTTCAGCTAGAATGAATTTTTTGGAAGACAGAAGAAGAAGAAGAGCAAGCAGCAAGCAGCAAGCAGCAAGCAGCAGGAGGTGCCAATAGGGCTGGCATGGAAGTGAAAGATGAAAAGAGTATCAAGCCATAACTAACTTCTTCGAACGATGAGTTCAAAATCTTCTCTGGGAAGATCCTCCACCGGCACTACAAAGGAGCCTTCTGCTAACGCCAGTTCTAGTAGCAGTGCAAAAAAATGCACTTCTGCATCTCAAAAGTCTGGCGGTGATTATGATTATCCAGAGACGACATCACAAAATCTCCTTCTTGCTGACACGTATTCGGAGGATGAACTTGGTAGATGGATGGAAGAGCAGCAACAATTACAAACACAGAAACAGCAACATAATGATGACTCTTCTTTCATATTGGATGGGAATGGGACATCATCTCGACAAGCTACAACGTCAAAATCTCGTTCCAAGCGTTCTGCAGATGGGCTTCAGTCTGAATCTGATTCGCGCACAACTACCTCAAAGCGAAGGAGTGTAGTTAGCTCATATACGCCAAACAGTGATAGAAGAAGCGCGGCGAGGGAGAGGATGGATAAAGCATTACATGAACGACATCTATGCCAAATGGCACTTCGAGATTCTCTCCTTGCTCTTCGGGAAGCAGAGGCTCTCGTGGAAGCATGTCGTAGAAAATATAATGCTGCCAAATGTAATGCTGAAACTGTCGCCAAGAAAGAATGTGAAGATCTTTTGGCAATACCCAGCTCTTGGAATGATATGTATCACAAGCTCAAATCATATAAAGAACGAACGGGACACTGCAATGTTAAACAGAATTTCGCAGCAAAGACTTGCCCAGAGCGAGAGACGGCAAAACTCTCTGCATGGGTTGGCCGTTGTAGAAAAGATGGTAAGCAGCGGAAGCGAGTAGAACCATCCGCTGAGGATACATCATCATTGACCACTGCTATGAGCGATAAACATGAAGAGAATATTTCAGTCTTTGATGAGCTGGAATCAGACAGCATACACGCTGACCCATATAAATTGATTGCCCTTGATATGATTGGGTTCGACTGGGATCCAAGAAACTCGCGTTGGATGAGTGCATATGAAGACTTGAAAAAATTCAAGCAAGTCAATGGGAATACACTAGTTCCTCACGCTAATTGTGGCCTTGGCTCATGGGTAAAGCGTCAACAAGTGCAATACACGCTTTACAAAAAAGGAGATGGGACAAAATCTGAACTGACGGAAGAAAGAGTTCGTTTACTAAACGATCTTGGATTTGTCTGGAGTAGGCGCAGTAACACATGGAATGAAAATTTTCAGCGGCTATCAAAGTGGAAAGAAGAACACGGCAATATTCACATTCCGGATGATAGTGATGATCCGGAACTAGTTGCGTTGAATAAATGGATTGCAGACCAACGTGCATTTTACAAACGACAGGTTGAAGATGAAGGGGGTGATACTGATGATGCCACAGCACTGTCATCAATGGCAGAAGCAAATTCATCCAACGACCGTGGGTCAAAGAAGAAAGGCAAAAGAAAAGTCCCTAGATTGAGTGCTGAGAAAATAGCACAGTTGAAAGGAATAGGATTCGAGTTTGATTCTAGGGATGCCAAATGGTTGCAGAGGGTAGATGAATTATTGAAATACAAACAAGATCACGGTGACTGTCTCGTTCCGTCGCACTATCCTGACAATCCTACACTATCCAACTGGGTAGCAAGCCAACGTGCACAATATAAACTGTACATAAAAAAGAGCAAAACAAATTTGACGGAGAGGAGGCTCCAAATATTAAAGGATGCTGGGTTCTCCTTCTCTGGGGTGAGGGATAGTCGCCACAAAGAAAAGAAAGGTACCTATACCTCGCAGCAAGATCGAGCTGCCTTTGATGCCAAGCCATGGCTTGAAAAATGCAACCCGATCGACGAGGCAGGCGTGAAGACGAAAAATGACAATTTAGACTATTAGTCTTTGCTCTATTGTCCTAATTCTCGCTCTGTGTGATACTCCTGCTACATACACATACACATCTAATATTAAGAAGTTGTATTAGACCCAACTCTTTCATCACACATGACACATACTGAATAGGCATCTCACTTATTACACGTCGTTGCCCTTATAATGCTGCTTCTTCTATTTGAAACAACCCTAGATTGCATCAATGCCGTAGGTGAAGGCACCTTCTCTTTCTTTTCTTTTACCGATTTAACAGGTGTGTTTTCATCTGATGTAAGTTGGAACAGGCAAAATGGTGAGAGTACCATATGAGGAAGGATGCAAAAAAATGTCTCTCCTTGATATACTTATTGCTTACAGTCTGCATATTCCTCAGGAATAGGTAAAAACTCAACGCTGTCACTATCGGAGACAAGGAATGTGTCATTATCTTCCATGCACATTTCCATTTCACCTGCACAAAATTTAGGGAGAGCATCGAAGAGAGAACGGAGGCTGATTGTGGATCCTTTAGCAGGAGATTGGGGCGTCTTGGTGACGGTCACGCAGCCGTAACCTAGCAGAATATTAAACGGAAAAGTATTAGACTCTTTGATAAGAAGTAGTCGGGCGATGTAACGTGGGGGTAATAAGAAGTAGTACAAGCAGAATACTCACCCGCAGGTTCAGTTTCTGTGGCTGACATCTCTTTGGGGGGGGGATGATAGTGACAATTTGTGCATTTTGCATAGCGTTGTAACATCTGTCAAGATTTATTAGGGAACCGTAGGTTATCCCCCATTNATTCCTTCTGGAATATGGATGACTTTTCATGGGGTAAGACTCGTGCTGTTGGAGGCAGTGCTGCGAATAATGTGCAGTCAACTGAGGGAAGCACCGATTTTGAGGATGATGATTACGATGAGGCAGAGAAGTTCGTTGACGATAACACGTATGCCAGTGGCGCTTCTGGATCAGTAAGAAGTGGCTACAGTGGAAGGAGTAACGGAAGCGGAGATAGGTCTTATGATTCTAGAGGAAGCAGGACATCCAAATCGTACCGCTCACGTGACGATAGGAGTTCAGCGTCTCGTGGTACCCGTGGCTCACGGAGAAGTAGAGATGCTGACTCCAGGATGGACTTCTAGTCATGAAATCAGCGTCATCGCATCCATTTCATAGTTCATAAGATTCAGTAGTTGTGTTAACTCATTATTATTTAGGGTGTCAAACTTAATTTACGTACTTTCTTCATTGTTTTGTGGGACACTAAATCCAAGCATTTTCATAACCTTAATAAACCTTGTCCTCCTTTCCTCTCTACGAAAGGTTGCCCCCTCGATGCATGGTGGTTTGTGGCATCCCTGGCTCACAATGCCTGAAACACTATCTACAAACTTCATATTAGTGAAGCCATCGTCAACAAATTGTCGCAACTGGTTGATGTAGTTGAATCCACCTACATNTCATATTAGTGAAGCCATCGTCAACAAATTGTCGCAACTGGTTGATGTAGTTGAATCCACCTACATTGTCAAGCTTGATTATTCTGGTTCCCTCAGTTTTCTCTGTACGACTTCTTAAAACTTATGTACTCACATTTTACACATATGTATGTATACGTCTATTTCAACCTACGTTGGGGACTTACCTCTTTACTTAGGCACAATTTCGTACTAATTCCTACCGCTCTCTTTAATTTCAGCGTCCGCACCTCCACCAAGTTAACTCTCCCCCCTAGCCAAACTGTACACCAATAGAAACCATGGCGTCCGAAGGCAAGAAGAACCCCATGAGGGACATCAAGGTTGATAAGCTTATTATTAACTGCTGTGTCGGTGAGAGTGGTGATCGTCTTACTCGTGCTGCCCGTGTGTTGGAACAGCTCACTGGGCAACAGCCAGTATACTCCAAGGCCAGATACACTCTCAGATCGTTCGGAATCCGCCGTAATGAAAAGATTTCTGTCCATGTCACCGTACGAGGAGAGAAGGCTCTTGAAATTATCGAGCGTGGTCTGAAGGTGAAGGAATATGAACTTCTTCAACAGAACTTCAGTGAAACTGGAAACTTCGGATTTGGTATCAACGAGCACATCGATTTGGGTATCAAGTATGACCCAACAACAGGTATTTATGGTATGGACTTCTTCGTCTGCCTCACAAGACCAGGTGCCCGCGTAGCACGCAGGAAGGTCCGCCAATCAAAGGTTGGATTCAACCACAAGCTCAAGAAAGAAGACGCCATTCAGTGGTTCCAAGACAAGTTCGAAGGTGTTGTTCTTGCCAAGGCAGTGTAGATTCATAGAAATAAATGAAAAAATTAATGTCTGAGCTAATCTTCGACCTGCTTTATATTCTGTTTGTTGCCTATATCTCTGTCGTTGCATATGGCTCGTAATGTGCAGCTATCTACCGTTTACATGGAAGGATAGGTACATACCTGGAAGAGCAGAGCTCAGTCTAGACAAATCTATCTTGCCACTATTCTAAGTTAAATACTTCCAATAGGAGGCGTTTAATTGTAGACAAGCAGGTTTGGATAGAGTACAACAGCATGTTCAAAACTTATTTAGAACCCGAAATCTCCATCCTCAAATCCGTACTCATCATCGCCACCACCGTCACTATCACTATCACTGTCTCCTCCGTCCGCGTCAGCTGCCTCCTCAAGCTCATTCAGCTGCACAAAATCAACCTTCCACCTTAAGATCCCTCCAATCCCTCCAAAACCTTTCACAAACTGTGTTCCTTCACCACTCCTATCTGTGACAAACTCAAGGTTGCACCCATAGTCTTTGTAGTGATTGGCAAGCCATTCGACCATAGGTTCTTTCTCGACAACTTCCAGCTCTACGCCACTGCCTTCGTCATGGAAAAATGTCTCATTGGACTCTTGCTCCTTCGTCAAGTGAACGACTTTGTCTTCACCGGTCGATGAGTTTCTCAATACATACCGATTGATCTCAAGGTTTTCCCATACGATGAGGTCCTCCACTGCACCTAGCTCTAGTGCGTTCAGTGTGTCCTCTACCATAAAGCAATACTTTCCAGTGTCCTGACTAATCTCATCCATATACTTTTGAAGTAACTTCTTTTCCCTCATCAATTTGACAGATCCCAGTGTATCTGCACTATACTCAATGGCTTGGTTGAAACCGTTCTCCCCTCCATAGGACACGTCCACCATCTTTAGAACAATTTTTGACAATCTTTGATCGAATAGATCACTCCTCATAAGTTCTGACTTGAAGTCAGCCGAACCAGCCAATACTAAGCCTCGGACATTGGGAGTCTGACCATTAGGAACGAATAGCTGAGTTGCCATCTCTGCCACCTTACGGACATAGTTGTGACGCTTCTCTAGACGTAAACGAGCAAAACGCAAGGCTGACTGACCACCCCTCCCATGCTTCTTGGGTAAATCTACAGAGAATTTGTGCAACACCTCGCGAGCAGATCCCTGCACTGTGCCGTAGAGACAACCATTACCATCCATAACGATAAAGCCGAACGCTTCATCATCCATAAGAAGCTCATTGAGATCCTCGGTGTGGAACTTGTTATCACAGAGATAGAGTGAGGTATTGATAGGTTTAAATGGCTCAAAGTCGATGTTAACCTTGCGTTCCTTGCCCTCATCGGTCACAACAGTTCCACAGTACATTACAAGTCCGTTCTTGGGGCATTTATTGTAAAGCTTCAATCTCTGCTGGGTGGAAGTAATGGCACCAAGCACACTCAATCTGTTCACTCGAGATTTGATGTTGGAAGCAGTTCCATACTCATCGGAAAGCATTTTGGCAACCTGACTGATCTGTGTCCCAGGTGGGATGATGAGTGAGATCATGGACGTTCCATTTCCTCTCGCTGCTGTAAGGTTCTTGATGAGCTTCTTCACTTTGAAGATCTCAATCTGCTGTTCTGTATCATCGGCGTCCGACATTGTGATTTCAAATTACTGTTTTTTTTATGCTAATGCTAATGCTAATGATGCTAATGCTAATGCTAATGATCCAACTTCCTCTAATATGCACCAATTCTAATGCGGCTGCGTGTATTATGTAAGAGGGAGTGAGGAGTGAGGAGGAGGAGGGAGGAGGCACTTCGTCTGTCCTGTGACGGCTCATTTTTTTTCACCTTCACTCTATCACTCATTCGCTCACCTATCACTCTGCACCTCATCAATGCTACCATACTTTCCATAGAGTTTTATTGGCTCTGATAGCGTGGGAAGATAAAGAGAGCATGGCACCGGAATACAAAGAGCGAGAAGAAGACAGCAACAACATGAGCGACGGCAATCCCATCATCACTTTCTCCTCAGCGCTAGATTGGCCAGAAGAGCCATTGGA
>JALLBI010000910.1:0-14349 GCA_036940125.1 Mediolabrus comicus
AAACACCACGATGCACGATGCGTGATCAAATCAAATATCAATGCCAAGGACGACATATATGACATCTCGATCTCGCCCAGCTCAGGACGTCCATCGCCGCCGACCTTATTACAGGCAGCAGCATAGGCTCGGGTAGCTTCATTAGAGGTTGTTCGACATCATAGGCCCATTTTCATGCGCGGATACTACGGTGCCTCCTCAATCAATACATATTATTTTCTGTCTCCAGACACATCTTGTCATTGATCTCAGGTATGGGTGCTATACTCCGACATGCCCAACTTGTCATCGTCCTGATCATTGCTGTGCATGCAATCTTCAGCGTTTGCAATTCCCATTCATTTCTCCGTCGATTTCAAAGTAACAACTCGTCTAAGATACAAGCAGTGGTGGAAACATATGATGTTGTCGCAAAAACACCTTCAGAGGATATCAAGATAATTGCATTCACTGACAGCCACTATGTAGCACTTGCAAAAGTGTGGTACAAACGACTATCAAGTTTGGGATACACTGAACACTACATCGTATGTGTAGACGAAAAAGCATACAAGAAGCTGTCCACAGAAGACAATAATTATCGACTAATTCAGCGGTACATCATAGATCCAGATTATGCTCGTCCAATTGTTGGGTTTTCACGTCAGCTGTATTCATTGAGATTACAATTTACATTGGAGATGCTTCAGAATGGAACTCATGTATTGCTTACAGATTTGGATAATATCTTCAACACATACGTCCCGCTAGAGTAACATTTCTGGAGGAGCAACATGATATTATTCATGCCTATGAGATGAAGTATCCAACAAAATTATTTCAACAGAATGGGTTTGTAGTATGTGCTGGGCATCAATTTCTACGAGCGTCACCTGCAACTATTGCATATTTGAGAGATGAAGTGTTGGGTGATTGTTTCAAAGTGAATAATTGTGACGATCAAGTCCGCTACAACACTGCATTGAGCAATCTACACATGCAATGGGATCCAGAACCTACCGGAAAAGATAGACTTAAGATCTCAAGCAACATACCTGATAATGATGGCTTGCTAGTAGAAGGTCTCACAGGTTCAGCCCTATTGGCCAACGACACAACAGACACAACATTAAGCATCAAAATATGGGAAAGGGACTTTGCGTGGCGGTTACGTTCCAACGATATACCTGAGAAATGTCCACCGAAAGATACGAATTGGGTGGCAATGCCCACAGTTTCCGATGAACATATAGGTGATAAACGAATGAACAAAGTCTGGAAGAAGATTGAAATGTTTCGAGTCTGGGACGACTTGTGTCGAGGCATACCAAGAGATGATACAAATAATGTGACATGACTACTATTCAACAGCGTAGATTTCCCCCCCCCCCCCCACTACCGCTTGACCCTCTCGCTTGACCACTGCATTACCCGGTAAAAGGTGTTGTACAGGGAAGGGGAAGGCTTTGAAATCAACAACGTACGGAAGAAGAATACAAATGGAGGCTAGCGGAAGGAGGCTAGGGAGAAGATAGTACAGATGAAGAGCTAATAGTCGATAGTCGTAGTGCATATGTCTACTATAAAAAGTCTTGTTATTTTACAAGACATGTTTTTATCTTCAAAGTTACCACAGTGTTGCTCGCACGAAGATAGCTTCTTAGCCGAGTTCCATCAAACCTAAACTGAACGAAGTCCGAAGAACTTCTTCAGGCGATCTATAGATTGCGTTGTTCCTTCCTGCAGGTCTTGAGTCAAGTCAAGTAAGATGAAATCTTTCTTGAACACTTTCGAGTATTTTTCACCTTTCGTCACCAGTGATTTCAGAACTTTCGGTGTGATAGGCAGGTTGTCTTTATGCAAACAGGTGTAGAGTGTGGAGTTTACAAAACCAGTTGTGATGCAACACGCACCAAATGCCATCTCAGGGGTGATTTGACACCTAAAATTCAACACAATAGGAGTCAGATGGCACCTCCCACATTTCTTTCTTCTTTTCTCACGTACTTTGTCTCCATCGTCTCCAACAAAATGAGATATCTCCCCCGATTCGATCACTGGAAGATCATCTAGATTGGTGTACACAAATTGGCCAATATCTGTAATCATTGATTCGGCCGCGGCTGCTGCAAAATACGGCCTCAACGTTTCATGGGGCAAGAGCTTTGAAAAGAGCATGACTACATTGCATGCGGCTTCTTTTTGTTCGACCGAAAAACCATCAAGTAAGTAAATCATAGCGCGGTCGAGAGCATCGGCAACAGTGTAGGTATAGATAGAGGTTTCTCCATCCCAACCCGGAAGCTCGCGATCAAGGAATTCACGTGCGCGTCTTGCAGACCTACCAACGTCAGTGTCGCCCCTAAGCTTCACTAAACCCATTAGAGTAGCGATTGGACACATCCTCTCCACCCTCATCGTTGTCACTTGATACATCATTGATTGCAAAAAATACCTCATCTCACGTGGTAATTTGACCCAGTCTTCCCATTTCCCGGTACAGTGTCTGGTACTTTCGGTTTTGCATTCTTGATGAGCCTGCACAATCGCTGCATCGTCAAGCTTCTCTTCCTCCACATCAGTATCCTGCAGATCATCGATACGATCCAACATATCCATATTCTTGGTAAGCGGATGTTTCATCAGATTCAAGGCCAAACACTCCTCATTAGCCTGCCGAATTGTTTTCTCAGCTTTTTGAATTGTTGATTGCCTTGCCGTTTCAATCTTTTCCATCCTGGCAGCTAATATCTCAGCAGCCAAACGTAGATTTCGTTCGTATCTGGCCATAGAAGACCTGCCTTCGTTGAACAGGATCTGTTCTTGTATAAGCCGAGACCAGATGTCACCAGGTCCAAATATTAATTTGGAATCAGACTTTTTGATCCGTTCGATGAGTAGCCGAATCTTTTCAGCCTCCAATTCAGAAGTACCTTCTGTCGTTTCCGTCGATATCTCCGCCGACTCCGACCCTGCCTCGGAAACATTGAAAATCTCACAGAGCTTGTCGATTTCCGCTCTCATTTCTTCACGAGATACTTTGAGTCCACTTTTATTCCTTTCGACAAATTTCAACTCGCTTACTATCAACCACAAAAGTCTTTCAAGCTTCTCCAATTGGTCAGCATCTTGGGAGGAGTTCTGTTGAAGGCTCGAAACAACGGATATTGCTCGAATAGTGGAGCTGAGAATACCAGGACGCAGAAGGTCCTCAGCAGCCTCCATCTTGCTTGTCATCTCTCGAGAGATGAAACACGATTTGTCTGCTTGCAGATTGTGTCCTGACACAGGCCAAAAATTAGGGGGCGTCTCCTAGCACGACCCCAAGGCCTCCAAGAAAATCCGCCTCAAATGTAGAAACTTCTGGAAGGCCTTGGGGAAGTATGGGGAAGTATTCGAATCTTTCTCATCGTAGTGAGAGGCCTTTGCGTCGTGGCCACACAACCCCGAAAAGCTTAAATCCCCCTTGCTCAACAAAACACACCTTTCTCCCCTTGAGAAACCAACCAACAACTACTGTGATCATGAGGAGCAAGTCACAGAAGAAGAATAGACAGAAGAAGACAGTGTCTTGGCTCGAAAGCAACGGCGAGGACCTCGGAAATGAATCTCAGAAGAATTTGTTCGAGGACACTGACTTTAATTCATCGACTCCTCTCATGAGTGCAGCTCCAGCACATGGTCGTGACGTCTGTGATGCGGTGACTGAGGAAGAGACTAACAACGGTGTGCCAGTGACTGAGACGATACTCGAGGAGACTTCTTCTAACGATTCCAACACACCATGTCCTCTCGATGGAGAGATCAAGCCAACATCATACGAAACCGACCTCAGCATAGACGAAGAAGCCGAGCAACTGACTTTTGAAGATGAGCAACGCGCAATCAAAACCTGTCTTGATACACACATTGAAGACAAGGCCAACAATCCCCTCTTTAGAACTCGGCATTGGGATTCTAACCACGGCTTGGGCAGCCCTATCCTTCGCAAAGGTGAAGCCATTGGAAATGTCAGAATCGAATCCTATTCTTCTGATTTGGGACTAGTGGTTCCGGAAATATGGTGTGTCACTTTCAAAGCAATGGGAGATGATAATCGCATCATAATCAGATTTCTCCAAAACACCAGTACCGGTGAGTTGTGCACTTTCGGTCGAGAAGTAGAGTTCATCTTCATCGTCATCGACCCCTCTGGCTTTAATGGAATCATGCTGAAGCAGATGATGACAAACAGCAACGTATTTGAGATCAGATTGAAAGCACTCCATGTCGACTCAAGCTGGGTTGGCAAGTTTGTATCGGCCGACGATGTTACTTTGGTTTGGTTGAATGTAGACCATTACTACAAACTGAAACCGTTTAAAGGTCTAACTTCCGATGATTCGGATGACGAAGATGATCGAAGCCTGACCAGTGCCGAAGAACAGGAAGTGGTGTCTTTCAATGGCGTAAACTGGTTGCCCACGCTAGAAGTGTCGGAATTGCCCACGATGGAGTCAAACAAGAGTCTACCAGACGCCAACAATGTTGATGCAGGCACAGCCCCTACGGCAGACATGACAGCTGATGATAGTCGAGAAGGCGAAGATGAGATTGTTTCATTGTTGACTGAAGCTGAAGTTCCAGAAATTAACCGAGCAAATTGTGTTGATGAACACGATGTAAGCGGCTTTAACGCTAAGTTGGATACAGTGCTGCGCGATCAACGAACTATCACCGAGACCACTGCAGATAACCTGCAAGAAACAAGACTTGTCCGCGAAGACGTGAGTAAAGTCGACAAAAAAGTGGACGATGTCGGCAAAGAAGTGCGAGATATAAAGGAACTGCTATTGAATCAAAATAATACTGGCGATTCGCAGCCCTCTCGTCGGCAGTACACTCATTCTTCTGGTACTTCTCTGAAGAAGCCTCCATCAGGTAGGCCGGTACCGTTTCGCAACGCTACAAACACCATCCACCGAAGTAGTAGCACCACCGCCACCACCTTTGCTGCGAAGAAGCCTTTGCGTACTGCTTCCAACCCTCCCTCCTCCATCCGACGTCGTAGCACCACCACCATATCACAAGCACCGCGCGTCGCGAATTTAGACAGCAGGAAGCCTGCACGCCAGAAGTTTGAATCAAATGGATCCTCCGGATCTCGGAAACTGCCCTGGGAAAGGTAAGTTCTTACTTCCCACAACCTATCAAGAAGCGGAGTTGTCATGATGTGATTGATACCAGCGAATAGAACTGCTGGTGTTACATTGTCTTTGCAATTTCCGATGAATTTCTCGTACAAGTTAATACCCGTTGGCAACAATAGTAGATTGTTGTTCCAATAGCTGCTGTGTGGATTACTCCACAACTGTGATGCGACGATATTATTGATGGACAGTATCACGGTTAATTGAGTAGACCCATCAATATAGAGCATAGACTGATACTAAAATTAGTACAGCATCACGCATCTCTCCTTCATTTGCATAATTGTGTCTATTTTATACGCACGTACATCTTCGGGCCATGGTGATGTGGTCATGTAGGTGATGTTGATGAGCGAGGGTTGCCGAATGAATGGTGAAGAGTCGACGTCTTTACCTCCTCCTACACACTTCGCCTCATCAGTCATCAGGGCACCTCTTCGTCTACAGTGACGGTACTACGGCGATGGTTCATTATTGCAGAGAGCATCAATCGCCGTATGGTGTTGCCAGGTTGCCAACGCAAAGAATGAATCGATAATAATATCTTTGAGGTTGTGAGGAGCTAGCTTGAGGTGGGTGAGGGAGTACCCAGCGGTAATTTTTCACCCCATATGCCTTAGTTTGATATCTGAGAGGTCAGATAATGGGGGTATTACTTATCACGTTGAAAAGAAATCCACTTTGCTAGATTTAGAGTGTGGGGGTCAACATTCGACATTTTCCATTTCAGGGGGTACATACTCGGGGATAATGCTACAACACCACATCATAAAGAACTACTCAAGAGTACATAAGCAGGGTCTGCGTCAAGTGGTTCCCGCCACTTTTCAGCTGAACCGTCTCACGAACAAGTCGTGCGACCTTTTAGCGATTTTTCACGAGTTCCTACGTAGCTCTGGTAGTTCAGCAATGTTCAGCTGCTCGGTACTAACTATNAGCGATTTTTCACGAGTTCCTACGTAGCTCTGGTAGTTCAGCAATGTTCAGCTGCTCGGTACTAACTATATTAATTCCTCTCGTATGAGTACCGACCATCTCCATTGATGACACATTCATAACCGTTAAGACACTTACTGCCGCTTGCTCAGTTCTCATCCATCTTCTCCACGCTTTCACTGAAAGCTGCCGTGCTTTCATTCCAATGTCTACCGTCGAGTGGATCGACGGCAATGGCAATGGACGGGGGGAGTGGTGGCAACCCATATAATTATGGGCAAGCACCGTCCTTCAACGCAGCGGTCAGCGGCAGTAACTGCCGCTGGGGGGAGGGGGGAGGAATTAATTATTCCGTCTATAACGGCTCTATGCGCCCGCGAGTAACGAGGCAATGCAGTGGGCGTTGATGCAACAGCAACAGCAATGTCATTATCAACAACAAAATTACTTCATAAATTCCAATAACTACGCTACACAACAGGCACAGAGCTCCACCATGGGTTGGACCCGTGGTGGAGACAACTGCGCTACCCCATACTCGTCATTTATTCCACTTTCATCGTCTATTGGTAGTGAAGCAGGTGAGTGTAATATTATCACTGTATTTTTTCAGCGGATCATATAATAATAATAATTATAGTACTGACTAACGCTATATTTTGACTTGTATACGCATCAATTCAGGGCCACTTCCTCCGCCGCATCATCCATATGAATATCATTCCCACTCCAACAATGCAATGATGACTAATTTCCCTTCTGGATATCCTGCGTCAACAGCGATGCCAAATAGTCAATCAACATCCCAACACTATTTTCATAACCCCGCAATAATGTCTACATCATCAGCGGCATCATATGTCTACACGAGCAATGCCTCCACCGCGTTGCCGCATGCCTACTCACAGATCCCGCCTCACCCGAGCCCGAGAGCACCAACACAAATACAAACACCACCACCCAACAACACGGATAATTTCTATCTCAAGGATGAATTACGGCGCTTCTTTTCAGAGGGTCAATCCCAAGATTTGAAACCTTTCTGTAATCGGGATGATGCGCGAAGAGTAGCAATGTCCCGTGAGATCAAGAAGCACGACGTCCTGAAGAAGATTTGGGACCGACGTGTGAAAGGAATGGGCTTTCCAAAAGTCGACAGTGATGTAGCACTCCAATACATTGATAAATTACAGCTTCCAAGTCGACCAACTCCACCAACTCCGCCACCGCCACCGCCACCACCATTTACTTCGTCTTCACTCGATCCGTATGTACCTCACTCGGATGAACATCTCGGTGATTCAATCAATTCAGCAAAGGCTACTGTTCAAGTGTTGGTGAATCATTACCTCTCCATTGAGGGACGTTCCATTGTAGGGTGTAAGGATGAGTTACTTGTCAACGCGAATTTTGTTACAGCCATGCAAATGCTACGAAGTGCAGGTGTGTATTCTGTCCACTGCGGTAGATTCACGGCAGTCTCCTGCGAGTCTTCGTCATGTAGTGAGGTCATGATCTACCGGTCCAGAGAGGATAATCAGCAATGTTGCAACAGTTGTAGATTGAAGAAACACCGCGCACCCATTTCCGAATTGAACAACGAGAAGAATTTTGAGAAGCGCACCGATCCAAATAGCACAACTCCCGACTCGCAACTCAATCCACACGAGAAGAAGGTTCGTGACCAAAAGAAACGTAACGCAAAGAAGAGCCAACGCAAAAGGGTTCAAAAATTGGTTGATGAACTTGCTAAGGAGGTGCCCATGACTGGCAACGAAGAAGTGAGAGACGGTGAAGGTGATACCGATGGCAACCAGTCATCGCGAGGCGATGCGTTCAAATCCGATGTGAAGGAAATGCTTCACGATCTACTGAAGAAGAAGGACCGTGCCGAGCTCAAGGAAGTTGTAAAGACTGTCCTCTCAGAAGCGATGACATCATTAGTCGCTGACGATACATCCAACCAATCAAAAGCCGACATTGATATGAGCGAAATGAATGAGATGGTAGACTGTGTAATAGAGAATATGGAGAACATGAGCAAGTCGATTAGCGGGAAAGGAAAGCAATGTCGATTCTCTCCCTCAACTTTAGCACTCGCAACAGCCGTGTATAATGTCTCACCTTCAGCCTACAGAGAAATGAAAGCCAATTCTACTATACACCTGCCAGGTGAGCGCCACATACAACGAGTGAGGGCAGAGTCCAAAGTCAAGGATGGCCAGACGACAAAGCCATATCTTGTCGTGAAAGGAATCATGAAAGGTAGGGGGGTCGGTACGTTTGAAGGTCTGTTGCAATGTGATGAGATGAAGCTGCTTCATGGTGTTGCGTGGAATACACAGACTGGCGATGCGGTTGGACTTGCTGATGACATGCTTGACATCAACTCCATGATCAGACGTGTCTTTTCTGATGATGGACACACGGTAGAAGCGGCGGTATATGTGAACCTATGGCAATTTGTAGCTATCACCGATGATGGTGTTGAATACTTCCTTTTAGAGCACTTCTTCAATGATGGGTCTCTCACCGGAGAGACATTACTCAACCAACTCGAGCACGTTGTCAAAATGTGTGAAGAAGTGAATATGAAGGTGTCTGGGCTGGTAAGTTGCTAAGAAGTTTGCAATGTTTCAACTACTCTCATTTTCTGCTAAACTTACACATGCTTCCTCGTATTAACAGTGCTGCGACGCAGGAGGTAATAACTCCCGATTGCTCTCCATGTTACGGCAGAAGAAACTGAAGAATGGACAATCTTGGCTCAACGAAGAAGACTGCTCCATCAAACACACAACCGACCCAAGTCGCAGATTGTATATTTGGTTTTGCACCACCCATATTTTGAAGGCTTTGAGGGGTCAGTTCTTATCCAGCCACCAATCTGGGAAGAAGGCATTCCAAGACTCAGATGGTACCAACTTTGGATGGGCATTCGTCGAGTATCTCTATGCCGAGGTGCAAAGACTCAACAAGGAAAGCGGAGGAAGCATAACCAACGGTGTCCGCTTGGATGCTAAGGCTGTCAACCCCAACAAGAGCGACAAGATGAGCGTGACTCATGCAAAGAGACCCTTTGAGTGGAAGACAATTTCCTTCGCAATCTCACTCATAGCCAAAAGGCTTGGTATCACACCGGATGAACTCAAAGCAGCGACAAATGATGCGAGAGCTCAGTATCCAAAAAAGCGAAGTGAGAGTGCCGACAAAGCATTCTCTGATTTGCGTCATGGTCACGCCCTGGAGCAAGTTCTATATTTACAGAGAGTGCACAACGAACGACGCAAGAAGGATAGCTCGAATGAAGACTTCTCCGACATGACGACCGAATCAGATTCCACCAATGAAGTCAGAGACGATAATGATAATGATGATGATGATGATCTTGACGACGATGATCTTGACGAAGAAGACGATGAGCATGCGTATGAAGAGTTGGAGAGTGATGAAAGTGGTACAAAAGCGAAAAGCGTGAGAAGTAATACAACACAGGACAACATTGCAAGTGATGACACCGCCCTTGCGAGTGATATTGCCAGCTTACTGTTTATGGTTCACATTCAGTGCCTCTTTCATGATTTGTTCATGAACAAAAACGAGAAGATTACGAAGGACAATTGTGACATTGTTGAGAAGCTCGTCAAACATTACCTCTCTTACTTTGAGGGATGGAAGAAGGCCCAAATGAAGAGGAAAAGAGCCAAGGATCCAGAGTGGGAACGATCCTTCCTCGCTCACCAAACCTGGAAAAACATGCGCCACGGTCTCTGCGGATTCATTCATTTCGCCAGATACATGGTAGAGAAACGAGGAGTGAAGTACGTACCGATGCTGCTGAGCAACCAGTCCTCGTTGGAGTCGAGATTTTCTTACCAGAGACGAACCAATCATGCATCAGCAACCACATTCAGCGCTGGCGTCTCCAATATGTCACAGAAGTCGGCAAGAGCGCAGACAACGGACCGATGCTATCTGAAGGAAGACTGTGTCGAGGAGAACAAAGCTAGCCGAAACAACGTCCCAAACGGCTACTCTCTTGCCAAGAAACAGCGACAAGAAATAGAAGATGCACTGGATCAAGTTCATGCCACCAGGAAGTCCATCAATGACCAACAACAACGCCGTAATGAGTCCTCATGGATGCTTGGAAGCGAGCAGCCGACTACACAACGACCCGAGATGCAAGGACTTGCAGTAAAATTGAATCAGCAAATCAATACGTCCATACTCGATGCTATCATCGGCACCAAACGTTTCCAGCAATTCCATGCTCTTTGTCATGACGACGAAGATACCAAGGTGTGGATCGAGAAATTTGTGCAAGGACCAAGCGAAGCCATTGAGCAACTCTTCGAGGATACCATGTCAAATCTTCTATCCTTCCTTGAAGCTGAAATCTATGGCAACCAAGCAACTCCTTGCTTTGGAATGGCTGTGCGTAATTACTTCGTATCGGACAACTTCCATAACAAGGTTGTTCTGTGCCAGCTCAAGTTTGACGATGCTGTATGCCGTAAAGGCGCAATCATGGTGGTTGATGCACTAGTAGAAATCTTTCTGGACCGAGTTGGTTCAGTCATTAGCGAGATGGTGGCGGTAGAGGATGACGTCGTTGTGACGGAAAATACGCCCGACTTTTTCAAGCAGCTTCAAAACATTGTCGGAGCTGGAATATCGAAGGCAAAAGAGAAGTTCTGTCCTCTGAAGGATGGGACGGGTCCTGAATATGATCTGTTGCGCTCATTGGGACTCACGGAGAATCATGACTTGATTAATGATGAGTATCGGTCAAAGTATTACCCAGAGCAGTACCAAATCGAGAACCAAGGGAAGCTCGCACTTGTCCATCCACTCTTCATCTCATGGAGCACCAAGCTACTCCTGTTCACAATCAAATTGTTCAGCAAGAAACGAATGATTCGCTACCGTCGAGACGCCATCAAGGTTGGAAAGAAAGAACTACTTGCAGAGAAGGAGCTATTCAACGATTTCATCCAAGCTGCCGGCCAAATAATAAACCTGGATACTTTTGACCGCTGCCTTCTCCGTAAGATCTACGTCAGAATCTCCGTCTTCTCTTTCCATGCATACACCGGAGGCAAGTGGGATAGAACTTTCAACGGAGTGAAGATGGCCGCCGATGATACTTCCAATATCGCTCTTCGTACCCTGCTAAGGACGCAAGGATCTACCAGTGGCTCAACCAACACTCAGAAGAACAAAGCTCAGCCGAAGACGTCTTTAGCTAAGCTACTTGGTGTTGAAGAGAAGAATAAGGGTGTTGTGAGTAAGAAGAGGAAGCCGAGTGGAGATAATCAAACTGGAAGCAACAAGAGTAGGCGGACAACAGAGGCTGACATGAAGAAGGCGTACCAAGATTTATTCCGACAAACTGTTGTCCCCAAATTGAAGCAACTCGACTTTGACAGCAGCCGCATCTGGAACTCGAGATTGTTGAACATGGAAGAACGTTGTGCATTCGTCTATGTGCACTTCAATAAATTCCACAAGCACAAGAACACTAATAAGGTTTCCGACACAGAAATCAAACAAATCCTCAAATCTGAGATGGACAACAATACTGCATGGAGCAATTCATTGAGAGATAATACAGCAGAAGATAATTCATAATAATATCAACATAATACACTCACTAACTCGGCCACTCCCCCAACACCCTCTCAATTCTCGGTTGACTCCCCTCGGTGCACCCACTTTATCTGAAGAGTCGTGTCTACTCCTGTAAGCGTAGTGCATTGTGGTCGATGGTAGAGCAAATCATTGAGGACTAGATTCCCCTCGTGTCATAGATCATTAATGCATCCACCACTTAGTTGCTTTTGCTCAATATGATGTATTGATGCTTTTCCAGTCCAACCGTCTCGTCAAGTGCATTTCGAGATCAAACAACGTGCTCCCCATGCCTGAACACGATGACTCTAACGACGTCATAATAATTATGTCAAGAAGAACGCAAAGGACACCGAGCCAAGACCAACGGTAACGTAGCGACGATGATGAAGAGATCGACCGTCGTGCCTTATTCGGCCATGAAGGCGGAGATTACAATGCGCTCCACAGGAACGGCAGATGCCCGTTCAATGGCTAAATTAATAGCCGCATAAGACACGAAGAGTTAGTGCTGACAACAGTGTAGAGCATGGTACCCAGGAGTAGAGGCATCAACGAGGAGAGCGATGGTTATGGTTGGTGATGGATAAGTTTGTTTGTTCTTTGGTAGCTGGAGGAGGCGAGGAGGGAGCGAGAGCAAGAAGGAATGACAACGGCACTGAGGCGGTACTGATACGACAAGTTGAACTTGTTCACGAGACGGTTACGGTACTCGATTTTTTTGCTAGCTAAAAAATGGCGGGAACCACTCGACGCAGACCCTGCTTATGTACTCTTGGAACTACTCCTAAGAACGAAGGTAACACAGCGAGTTCATTCTTCTGGTTGCAGGTTGCAGCAACTTGGCAACATCGTAATCCGTGCTACTACATCTGACACCGTCTCTACCTGACGTTGTACTCCCGTCTTTCGCTGGGTTCATCGTTCATCGCTCTCTTCTTTTTCATCCACATATAAACAATGTCACCATTCGGAAGCAGCGGTGTCACCGCAGGTTACATGATGAAAATGCCCCCGCTCGCAGACAAACGAGCACTCGCAGAATCATTGTGCCAGAGCTGCTCCGGTCCAATGTATTCACAGGGACTGAACACATTCAAGGTGCCGATGGCAATGTTTGAAATCAACAGGGCCAAAGTTGTACAACATATGTTGGAACAAGATCCAAATGTCAAGGGATTGATTTTACTTGAGGGGGGAAAACAAACGACACGTTATGATACCGACCACGAGCCGGTGTTTAGACAGGAGAGTTACTTTCATTATTTATTTGGAGCAAGCCAGTATGCAGATTGCTATGGGACATTATCCCTCCCGGAGGGTGAGGCAACGTTGTTTGTTCCTACCTGGGGCGTAGACGTTGCAACAGTTTGTGGTGAAAGTCCCGAGTTTGAAAAAGTCAAAGTTGAGCTAGGGTTGGAGAATGTCATGGCAGTGAGTGACTTGAAGACATTTGTTGAACAAGAAATGGATAGATTAGATGGAACTGTAGTGACAGAAGAAAGCAGCTGCGACGGCGTAAATGGTGAAGAAAAGAAGGCTGGTGGTGAACCAACTAAGTCAAAGTTGTATTTACTGAAAGGGTTGAACACAGATTCTGGTAATTTTGCAACACCTGCATCGTTTGAAGGAATTGAGAAGTATTGTGATGTTAGGGATGAAGATGCTTTGTTTCAAAGTATATCACAGTGCCGTGTCTTTAAATCAAGTGCAGAGATNTGATGTTAGGGATGAAGATGCTTTGTTTCAAAGTATATCACAGTGCCGTGTCTTTAAATCAAGTGCAGAGATAGAGTTACTCAGATATGTGAATTGGGTTAGTAGCATGGCACATGTGGAAGTCATGAATGCGTGCAAGCCAGGAATGATGGAGTACCAGCTTGAGAGTCTATTTCAGCATCACAGTGAGTGACTTTCATGGATTCGTGACGGAATGCTTTGAAATATAGTGCTAACGTACTTTTTCTGTTTCCAATTCTTGCAGCCTATACTCACGGGGGTTGCCGACACATGGCATACACCTGTATTTGCGCTTGTGGCCCTAGCTCAAATGTGCTGCATTATGGTCATGCTGGAAGACCAAATTCACGATTGTTAACAGCTTCTGACATCGCTCTACTTGATATGGGCGCTGAATACAATTGCTACGCATCGGATATCACATGCAGCTTCCCTGTTAGCGGATCATTCACGGATGACCAGAGATCCATCTACGAATCCGTTCTAGCAGCGCAACTGGAAGTGATGAAGCAGCTAAAGCCGGGTGTCTCTTGGGTGGAGATGCACAGAGTCGCCGAAAGGGAAGTGTTGAAAGGGCTGATACGATGCGGAGTCCTGTCCGAGCAGGGTCAGGGGAAGGATCTCGATGAAGTAATTGAGAACATGATGGAAGTGTCACTCGGGGGAATTTTTATGCCGCATGGACTAGGACACCTCATAGGTATCGACACACATGACGTCGGAGGTTATTCTCCAGGCACCCCTGCACGTCCGACGAGGCCAGGTCAGCGAAAGCTACGTACAGCACGTGAATTGAAAGAAGGAATGGTATTGACGGTGGAGCCTGGATGCTATTTCATTGACCCATTGTTAGACATGGCAATGTCTGATG